>CM076607.1:86139843-86418313 GCA_038502775.1 Hippodamia convergens | reverse complement strand
GCGGTTGCCCTCGCCCAGTTACGCCACTGTCCGAACCTGGTTTGAAAAAACTCTCCATACCCAGAAGAAATTTATTATTCGCTCAAAGAACTCTAAGGACAAAGATATTCTTGTCGGTTTTCTATCGTGTCAATAAATGAAACAGTCTGTCTTCAAAAGAACCTTTGAAAAAAGACAGCTCATCCAATTCATTGAAATATGAATGTCTTTCAAATATCCGCCTAGGAAATCCTAGTTCCACAATTTCAATCACTTCAAGTCGTCATGTTTGCAATTGCGATGAATCCATCATCAAAATTATTTATTATAAGACGAAGTTAATAAAAGAAAAATGAATGTTCTGCAGTCATTTATGAGTTTGATAAATCATTTTAGGTTAGAATCCCCTCTCAAATAATTACGTGGTCAATTACGTGGAAGTACTTAAGGTTAATTTAAGCCAGGAAAATGTAATCAGCTAGTTCAAGCGATTTCGAATGGCTCAATCGAATTCTGTATGAATGAAACGTTTCTTTGATCAGCTGTCAAGTAAAAATTGATAATTCACAGGAAGGATAGAAAGAGGAAGAGATGGAACCATAGAAATATTAGGTTTGTTCGCTTGGGAGTTTCTCTTTGTAACCTAGGTTCACAGAGAACCTAGTTCTAGAATTCAGAGGACTGTGACAACTTTTTCCGTCACGCGAACAGTCAGGAAACAAGTGATTTCACCACTGCCAAAATTTTTCCATTATTATGAAAATCCTTAAACTGAAACAAGCAAGATCCAAGAGACATCAAACATGCACCAAAGATAACATTGAAAATATAAATCGTCGGCCTAATTTGTAAACCTGCTAAGTCTATTGTTTCAGAATGGATTTTTGGCAGAATAACAAATTATGCCGACGAAATGTAAATGGTATATTATCATATCATTTGATCTAGAACATGGGTTTATGGGGTACAATTGAAAGGAAAGTGGAATAATGAGTTATGTTACAAATATGAGGTTTTGAGAAAAAATATTGTAGTGAGGTTAACGTGCATTTTCAATGGAAGCTAGTTTAATAATTCAATTTGTGCAATTGCACAGATCGAATTATTAACCTAGCTTCCATTGCAAAGTACCAGTTAACTTTACTACAATCTATTTTTCTGATTTGGAACATAAACTCTTCTCCCACTTGCCCCTTCAATCTTGTTGATTTTCCTTAAACGAAGAGATGTTTTCAACCATTCGGGGGATATTGAATGGAAAATTAGTCCAGAAAAACAATACCTATTGGTATTTTCTTTTTGATTCTCCAACCTCCAACGAGATTTCGCGCATACATCGGTGCGCACTAGAAAGTTGCTAGGATTTGCATTCAGTTGACCCTTAGAACTTAGAATATAGAATATATTTAAGATTTGACCATATTCGTAAGCTATCAGTTGCAGCTTTTTTAAGTGTTTTGGTTGGCGACATTGTGAGATTAATCATAATGACATTCATCGTAGTTGTCATTGTCATTATTTATTTACTTTTTTCAAAATTTGAATTTTGTAATTTTTCCAATCGGCTATAGAAAAACGGACATTTTTCAAAATATTCCATCAATCTAGTTAGGTTTCTCCCTGAATTTACTACAATTATCTAAAACAGATATCAATAATTTTTATTGACAAAACAAATACATACAATTTTTAATAAAATGGGTACTGGAAGGCTGTAAGTATATCTTGCGTATATTCAACATATCCAAGAATACAATATTAGGTTCATGATTTTTCTATTTTAGCAACCACAATGGTGAGGTGGCTGAGCACTGTCAAAGTCGTAGCTCTACCGCAGATTCCAAATTGAAATTTCATAGGTTTGTTTGGGTTTCATAGGTTCCCTAAAATAAAATACTTGCTAAGAAACGGTAACATTCTCTAAGAATGGAGCTAGATGCTCATTCATTAATATCCACAGGAAAGAATATGTGGTATACATTTCAAAAAGGAAATTAAGAGAACTAAAGTTCCTACATTGTTCCTAAGAAACTTATTTTTAGTAAGCTCAAAATTTTCATTTACATCTATCCACTCATTAACATTATGTTTATTAGCAGGTCAAAGCGAAAGCATTTCGAAGATGATGATATAAATGTGGTTGCGATGGAATATGAAACACAGGATTGGATAAAAAAAAAAAACATTATATAGGCAGAGTTATTTTTTTCCATCGAAGAATTTTAGTAATTTTTTTGTATATTGTTTTTCATTATAGTTCAATTGTTATGTAGAACATTTCTCATTGTGAATTATCTTATACCAGGAGGGGAAAAAATAAATAAATCTCTATTAAAAAATTCCTCGGATTTCCGACAAATTAGGTTATACATACATACCACATGAAAAAGATCTATTGGATATAAACCTCTTATTGATCCCAAATAAGTACTACAAATATCACTGAAAATTATTTCCATATGACCAAACTTGAATGTTCGTAGGGAACATTTCGAATTTGAGAATGAAAACAATTATTGAAATGGAACACTTATATAATTACTTATGAACAATTATTGAAATTGAAAACTTCTATATTGCTTATATACTTCTATCTAGAAGAGGCGCTTTAGAAAAATTGGGCATCAAACTTTCCATGGTACTCGATGGGAATCGTAGATTTCAGTATATTGAAAATTTACACTTCTCCAATCTTTCTCTCACATGAATTCTCAGACCTACAAAAATAAAAATTGTTCCTAGTCTGCATAAGCAAGGGTTTTGCTCCAAGGATTTGTATGAATATAATAAAAGTTGAATTCCAGAAGCAAAATTAAATTGTAAGTACTGCTTTCAAGTTGGGCGTAAACTCACTAGTAATATCTTTGGTGACTTGTTCCTCCACCTCATCTAGTTGATTATTCTTAATAACAAATGATCAATGGATCCTATAAAATGAAAATTATGATATTCATGGGTATATTGGCGTTCAGATGTTTTTTTCAAAGATTCACATCGGCCATCACAAACACATTTATATTATCATCTTCAAAATGTCTTTCTGTTTGACATGCTAATAAAAAATTTAATGAGTGGACAGATGTAAATGAAAATTAAGTGCTTACTAGAAATCATAGGTTCCTCAGGAATATTGTAGGAACTTTAATTCTCTTCATTTCATTTTGGAATGTGAAATATAAACCACATATTCTCTTCCTCTGGAATTAATGAATGAGCATCTTGCTCCATTCCTAGAGAATGTTACCATTTATTAGCAAGTATGAAACTCAAACAAACCTATGAAATTTTAATTTGGAATCTTCGGTAGAGCTACGACTTTGACAGTGCTCCAGCCACCTCCACCATTGTGGTTGCTAAAATAGAAAAATCATGAACCTAATATTGTACTCTTGGACATGCGTTTGACTATACACAAGATATACTTACAGCCTTCTGGTATCTATTTTATTGAAAATTGTATGTATTTGTTTTATCAATAAAAATGATTGATATCTATTTTAAATGATTGTAGTATATTCAGGGAGAAACCTTACTAGATTGATGAAATATTTTGAAAAAGGTCCGTTTACTATAGATGATTGGAAACATTTCAAATTCAAATTTTGTAAAAATTAATAAATAATGACAATTGACAACTACGATGGATGTCATTATGATTAATCTCACAATGTCGCCAACCCAAAAACACTTAAAAAAGCTGCAACCGATAGCTACGAATATGGTCAATATGGTCAGTTTGACGGCAATTTGAAATATTCGAAATGTCAATTTCACAAGTGCTTCATTCCAAAGATTGTAAAATGAAATGAGATTAAATATAAGAATATATCATTATAATTTTTGGTCATTCATTTTCATACTTTTCTCTAATGATTTATAGATGGGAAGAATTGTGTCAAAGTAACTTTTTTTAACACTCACATTGAAATTCATATACCAATGGCATTATATTCATTATAATTTCGTCACAAACAAGTAATAATGTAATATTCATCATAATATCATCCGGAAATCATAGCACAATTTTTCCAAAAAAAAACAAAAATTTTTTTCTCATAAACGTTCATATCTCATTGTGAGTACTATAATGATAATTTAGAAATTGTCCTGAATTATTTTGCATTTATGACTTGTCCTATTCTACATTGTTATGTTATGCACAGCTCAATTTTTCAATGAGAATAATTACTGGAACCATCCGATCTACACCTATCCAATGGCTACCAGTGCTATCGAATATAGTTCCTCCCCATATTCGAAGACAGTCTGCAACTTGGAATTCTTGGAATAAATTCAATTCATTTCCGGATTCTTTTCCGATACTTTCCTACGTTCCAGAAAATAGAATTCCAAGACTAAAATCTCGTAAACCTATTTGGTCGAATAACTTTCTGAATTCGAACTTCAGCTACAACGAAATCTGGAAATCCGAATGGGATGTATGTTCTTTATCTAATAAAGATCCAATATCTGTTCCATCGAATAAAGTTCCTGGTTTTAACCTTCCCAGGAGAATTTGGTCCCTTCTTAATCGAATAAGAACAGGTCATGGTCGTACCAACAGCATGCTTTTCGAGTGGAATTCGGTTGATAGTCCTAATTGTGAATGTGGTGAATCAGAGGAAACAGTTGAACACCTAATTAATAATTGTTCGATTTATAAATTCCAAGATGGCATTAGAGCCATACACAATATATCAAACTCATTTTTGCAATGGGTTGAAAATTTCAGATCAATTTGATGAAGTATAAATTGAATTCTCTTGCTGTTCTGGCTTTTTTTATTTTCAGGTTGGAGTTAGTGTTTGGAAATCCTTCCTCCGAAGAGCCGTCCCGCTGATCGTGATGTCCTTCTATATAGAATATTCAGAACAATTTTATTTTATTTTTTTTAACGGGGAGACAGGTTTTTTCGGCTGAGGTTTTTTCCCCTGGCTCTATAGTATCGTATGATACTGGTGATGAAAGTATCGTATGATACTATAGTATCATACGAAGAATGTTGTGGTACCCCGTTTTTACCTCAGCTTAGGTTCTTTTTGTTTCAACATTTATTGTATTATTTTAGCTCTCTTATTCAAAAGAATATATATATATATATATATATATATATATATATATATATATATATATATGTCTAAAAGGATAAATAAATTATTATCATTATTATTATAATTGTGATAAATGCTTTACATGATAATATTCATTTTGCGGCAACTAAAAATTACTATTTTCTTATTCAATGAATTCTTCCTTCTAATTCCTTCAGAAATCGCAGTTCTATATTATGAAATCAAAACAGGCAAAAGGTTTATATTTAGTGTGATCGTCTCAATGTTCAACGAGAAAATTCAACTATGTAATGCAATGAATTCGTTTGAGTCATTTGCCCTTGTTCAAAAATGAATTTGAGTTTAGACTCACTGCGGTATGCGCGAGTCCGAAATGTTGTAAGAATCCACGGAGTGCACTTACTGGTTGGTTTCTATACTGTGCTGACATTGAGAGAGTCTTTTCGGGCTTATTGGCCGTGATGTATTAGGAATTATTTCACCTAACGTTTCGCCTACATCTGTGGTAGGCATCTTCAGAGGATTCTGATTTATGGCGGGAGAAGGTAGTGGGTTTACGCGCGCGATATTGATTGACTCCGTATTGGCTTGATCTTGGCTTTTGTAATACCGGGAACCATGCGCTATGTACCAAGGAAGTTTGTTCATATTATCGTTATGATTATAATTTTCTATGGCTTCCATATTCATCCTAGGATGTTAAATTTTTATATCTCTGCCTTTGAGAAAATTATGTTATGTCCATCTGTGAGAGCATGTTCCGGTAGAGCGGAATATGCGAGCCGGAATTTCTTTAGTGAAACAAAAATGCCGAAAATTCGAAGCAGTCTTTATATCGCATCAAACGATTGCAAGACGAGTAGACCATATTGATCAATATAGATATATCTGAAAAACTATAGAACTCGGTTGAAAAGTGTGAGTATTTTTCGCTATCCTCAGTTGAAAGTACTGATCTATCAGACAGGTTGTAAGTTTTGTTAGAAACGTTCATAGGAGATGCTTGATTTTGAATAGAAATAGAAATAGAAATAGAATTTATTAGTTTCAACAATTACACCACAGTTAACCATGATTAATAGTGAAACAAGTCAAAGAAAATTAAACTTAAGTATTACAAAATTGAAGAAATTCAGTAATACAGTATGGTTCACATTGAACAATGAAATTAAAAATGGACTTCTTATAGGCATTAAAGCCTATCTCATTTCGGAATCTTCTGGGCAGGGCATTGTATAATCTAATTGCACTATATAATGCCGTCTTCTCCATTGCAGTTGTTCGGTGGATTGGATATATATAAGGATGCAGTCTTCTTGTATTATTCGTGTTCTCACATGTTGAGAAGTAGCCCTGGTGTTTTCTGATGAATAGCAGCAACCTGTATATAAATAGTCCATAGACTGTCATTATGCCATTTCTTCTGAATACTCCCCGGCAGGATTGCCTGTAGGTCAGTCTGTATATTGTTCTCAAAGCCCACTTTTGGGTAACAAATATTTGGTTGATAAAGGGAGAATTTCCCCAGAAAATGATGCCATACGACAACACCGACTGAAAGTTTGAAAAATAAATGACTTTCAGTATGTCTTGATCAACTTGATTCCTTAGCCTCAGAAAGGTATAGATGTTTGAGTTGAGCTTTTTTCTTATATATTCAATATGAGCAAGCCAATTCATATTCCTGTCCAGTATCACTCCTAAAAATTTCACAGTACTATTTATCATGACCTCAGTGTCTTGAAAATTTAATTTCTTGGGGCAGTCTCTGGTTATTCTACCAATGTCGAAGATCATGCTATCTGTCTTCTGGATATTCATTGTCAACTTGAATTCCTGACACCAGTCTGTGACTTTACTTAAAATAAGTCCAGCAAATTTCACCAACTCATCCATATCTGCAGCTCCTACCACAAAATTTTTGTCGTCTACATAGGTAACTGGTTTACATGGTATCCCAAGTTCCAGTATACTGCAACATAAGCTATTCACGTAAACAATGAAAAGGTACAACCAAGAGTACGGATTTTGAAGCTGTGAATAAGGTAAGGACCACGGGGTGCCCATGAAATCGGAATTGCAGGACTCTTGAAATAAAACCACATAATCAGTCAACAGTCTTGTGTACATTGTATTGTTCACCAAGAGGAGCAATGTGGAAAATTGTCAAATCAAATGGATGTCATGAAAGTAGTTTCTGAATTAACCATCATTATGCGACAGGGCAATCGTTCTTTGAAAATTTTGATATTTTCGTGCCGAAGCAGAAGTTACATATGACGAACTGTTACTTCACACCACCATTTCATTTTGAAGAAGTTTCATATCAACTTCGTATAAAATGCATCGAAAATAGTGCAGAAAGAATCGTAAATAGGTTTAGCGAATTTCAAAAAATTGTAAGAAAAGTTTCAGTTTTTGCTCAGCCCCTTCAGATTGTAAGTAGGGCACACCTCCAATTGGAATCGAAACTTAAGGCTTACAATGGGTTTAATTATGGGAAGCACATATCTGAAGAAGTAGCATTAAGCTGCAAATTTTTGTAATGCGGCCATCCGCACCCGAATTTTTCAAAATGTTGACCTTGGGGTACGTGAAGTTGGACAGCCCTGATCTAGAATATAGTTAAGTATGGGAATTGAATTTGGAAAAGAATTAAATTAGTTCCAAAAATTCAAAGCTGTTGTCTCTCTGCGAACATGGGAGGACAATAATTGAGAGGACTGGTAACCAAGGAGTAAGTGTGGATTTGATAGTACCAGTAATAATCCTCGTAGAAAAATTTAGTTGGGTATCATTTTTTTTACATGAACCAAACAGGGCAACAATATTCAGCAGCAAAAACAACCAAAGCTAGCGCTGCCGTACGAAGTATTGTTGCATCAGCGCCCCATGAGGAACCAGCTAGTTTTATTGTTCCTAGTTTTAAGCTTCAAACGGAGATCATCCAAATGGGCGTTGAAATTTAGAGAAGAATCAAGTTTAATTCCCAGGTATTTAGTATTGACATTATGTTTTAAAGGAGAAGAACCGAACACTCAATTTTTTATATTTTTGATGATTCCAAGCAGTTGGGGTCATCTTCTGATTACTCCGGGGTATCGCTTTCGGTGGACAGGACACACCGGCAGATGAGGTACTACGACGAGGTGAAGTCTGAGGTTGAGGTCCGCAAGAGGAACGGTGAAGATGTGGAACTTCGTTTCATTCGGGGTGTGCCGTCAGTCAAGACTTTAAACTAGTTCGACCCAGTTGCAGTGATTCATTTTACTGTTACTATCAGAATGTTCGTGGTTTAAATTCGAAGACTCATCAGTTTTTGTGTGCGATTAATAGTTGTGATGTTGACATTGTTTTTCTAACTGAGACTTGGTTGCAAGATTGCGTTGGTGAGACTGAGTTGTTTCCTCCTCATTTTAATGTCTACCGGCATGATCGTGATCTTCATGCTAGTGGACGTAGAACTGGTGGTGGAGTTATGTTGGCTGTTCATGATAAGTATCGGTCAGAGCGTATTGATCTGTCAGCGTTGGAAGATGTAGTTCCTTGTATTGATGTAGTGGGTTGTAAGATTTCAGTTCCGGGGTTCACTTATTCTATGGTTGTGCTCTATATCCCACCAAATATTGATAATGAATCTTTTGAAATGTTTTTCGACTCATTGCAGTGTATAGATGCTATGCTTCTAACAAAATTAGTCATTGTCGGTGATTTCAATGCTCCTTCCTTTATTGATTCAGATTCTATGGATAACAAAAATTTGATAATCAGGTCATTTTCCAATGTACTTGAGTTGAAACAGTTCAATACAATAACTAATACGAATGGAAGAATGTTGGACTTACTATTTTCTAACGTACAGTGTAATATTCGCAGTGATGATTTCTCAGTCGTTGATGTTGACACTTACCACCCGCCGATACATTTCACTTTCAGAAGTGAGGGGCCAATTGAAGTTCCTTTACAATCCGATGTAAGTAGAAGCAACAAAGAATTTAATTTCAGAAGAGCTGATTTTCCTCTACTATACCGCATGGTTTTCGACGCTGATTGGGATTCGATTTTCTTGGGGATTGATCACCCGGACGTTGCGTGTGACAGGTTCTATGCTGCACTGAATTCTATTTTTGATGAGTGTGTCCCTCGTAAGTTATTTAAAAAGCGTCAGTTCCCATTATGGTTCACCCCTGAGATAATTAATAATATATATTTGAAAGAAAAGGCATTTAAAAACTATAAAAAATTCCGTACTGATTTCTATTATAGAAGATACAAGTCCTTGCGAAATATAGTTAAATCAAAGTTGAGTGCAGGATATCGTAGTTTTCTACAGGAGTCGGAGCGGAGAATTCACGAGGATTCAAGGAGTTTCTGGAGGTTCATTCAGTCCAGGCGAGGTACCTCTAGGTTTCCAGCACAGATGCGGGATGACTTGCGATGCCATGAGGGTTCACAGGAGATTGTGGATGCCTTCGCCAAATATTTTAGTTCGGTATTTGAGGTATCTGGAGCCGTCAGAAGTCCATCAGATGTTCCCCAGTTGGTTGCTTCTTGTGTAAATATTGACCTTATATCTGAGGCCGATGTTATAAATGCAAGTAGGAAGCTGAAGTGTGGAATGACAGCAGGGCCAGATGGTATTCCAAGCTTTTTTGTGAAGGATACTATTGGTAGGTTGGCGAAGACTTTGGCGATGCTCTTCAATATGATTGTAAATACGACTGTGTATCCATCTCTGTGGAAGGTGGCGAAGATAATCCCTATACTGAAGTCTGGGGATAAAGCCATGATCAGGAATTATCGCCCAATAGCCTTGTTGTCAAATTTCTCCAAAATCCTAGAAATAATTATTTACAACAAAATATTTCCACATATCAAGAATCAGATATGTCAGGAGCAGCATGGCTTCATGCCTGGGAGATCATGTTTAACAAATTTGGCTACGTTTTCTCAGTTTCTCTTCGAAACTTTGGATGATTCCGGTCAGGTTGATGTCGTCTACACGGACTTCCAGAAGGCCTTCGATAGAGTGGATCACCAGATTTTGCTGAGTAAATTGGAACACAGATATGGGTTCAGTACGCGGTTGTCGTGTCTCCTTGGGTCCTATCTCTTGCGTCGCAGAGAGTATGTTTTTGTGGAGGGTTTTCGTTCTTTTGAGTATTTGTCTGAATCTGGTGTGCCTCAGGGTTCTAATCTCGGCCCACTTCTTTTTATCCTGTTTGTCAATGATTTGATTCGTGCGGTCGATGTGAATGGGCTGCTATTTGCGGATGATTTTAAGCTCTATATTAGGGTAACTTGTATGCAAGACTGTCATAAATTGCAAGGTGCCTTGGTGAAGTTGTTGAAATGGTGTGAGCATAATCGTTTGAAGTTGAACTCTTCTAAGTGTAATATTGTTTCCTTTACGAGAAAAGTGGAACCAATTATGTTTGATTATTTTTTGGGAAATGTTGAGTTATTGAGATTGAACGTTGTTAGGGATCTGGGAGTTCTGTTCGATGGTCAGATGTCTTTTGTTCCTCACATAAACGATTTGCTGAGTGCTGCTTCTAAGTTGTATGGCTTCATAGTTCGCAACGCAAGATACTTTCAAAATTCCGAAACACTTGTTCTCCTGTTTAACACCTTGGTGAGAACTAAACTTGAGTATGCGTCTTTGATTTGGCATCCTATATTTTCCTGTCATAGTCAGCGCTTGGAGTCGGTTCAGCGGAGATTGTATAAGTTTCTCTCATATAGAGAGGAAGGTGTTTATCCCCCGAGAGGTACCGATCATACTGCACTCTTGGGCAAATTCGGCGCTGTCTCTTTGGCTGATCGGCGGGGTTTGCAGGCGGTCATATTTTTATACAAGCTGGTTCACGGTAGCGTTGATTGTCCTTACCTACTGGAAAGACTTAACTTTTACGCTCCGAGGTCCAATCTGAGATCCAGGCCTTTGTTCTATTTGGTTCCTCGCAGGAATAATTGCATGATTCGGACGCCCATTCAGCATATGTGTAGCCTCATGAACAACTTGTGTGAGACTTGTGATATTTTCTTTGACAGTCTGACCACTGTGAAGCAAAGATTTCTCAGTTGTGCGAGATAATTTTCATTTAATTTTCATTAATTTTGATTTTTTTCTTATTATTTTTTTTGAGATATTGTTGTTAATTTTTCTGTAATTGGGTCTCAACCTGTAGAAAAATAAAGCTGTTTATTTATTATTTATTCATTATTATCGGAATGAAAACATGAAACCTCGGTTTTATTCTCATTCAGGCACAAACGCCACCGTGAAAAATAATTTTTCATGATAACCAAATCTGTGGAAAGGTACTTTCTATTGTATGAAAATTAAAATGATGGAAAGCCAGAGCAATACCATCAGCATAAATGAACCTTTAACTTTAAGGGACGCTTAGTTGAGTAGTCATAATCATTTTGAAGGAAATTAGCGCAAACGGGCCTAAATCTTCATATTTCCGTTTCAGGAACTGGAGTACGGAGCAAGCGTCGATTGGTGGGCCCTGGGCGTCCTAATGTACGAAATGATGGCCGGCCAGCCTCCCTTCGAGGCTGACAATGAAGACGACCTGTTCGAATCCATCCTGCACGACGACGTTCTTTATCCGGTGTGGCTGACCAAGGACGCGGTTAACATACTCAAGGGTTTCATGATAAAGAATCCGAGCCGTAGATTGGGGTGCGTCGCGGCGCACGGGTACGAGACCGCAATCAGAGTTCATCCGTTCTTCAAGGAGATCGACTGGTGGCCCTGGAGCACAGGAAAATCAAGCCGCCGTTCAAACCAAAAATTGTGAGTATTCTCAAAAATTTAACCCAGAAAAAAGAACAGGTGAAATGTTCAAAAAAGAGAAGTGTTCAGATTTTTGCAAATTCCTGTTACCATTTGAGTTGGAAGTGGTATTATAAAAACATCTTCTCTAATTATGTGTCAAATCCGTTCATCCCGCCACATCTCGTAGAACAAAACAATGTTAGAATATTTCATTCCAACACTGTTTTTATTTATTGATGACATGTTAGCCTCATGTCACGGATTTATTTAACATCTGTCAAATTTCATTAGATAGAAAACATTTCTGCGAATCAATGGGTTTGTTCGCTTGGGAGTTCTCTCTGTAACCTAGGTTCTGAGAGAACCGGGTTCTAGAATTCAGAGAACTGTCACAAATTGTTCCGTCACGCGAACAGTAGGGAACAAGTGATTTCACTTATGTCAAAATGTTTCCGTCATTCTGAAACTGAAACATCCAAGATCCAAGAAACATACCCGAAAGATAACATCGAAGATATAAATGTAAATGGTATATCATTTCATTTGATCAAGAACACGTACCCATAAGGGAACAATTAATGATCTTGTAAATTTTTCCTCGAAGGAAGAAGTGTTTTTATTGGGATATGTTGAAATGGAAGATATGAGGCCAGATAAATATAGTCCATTTCAAAATGAGTGGCATCTCGGGCGGCTGTGGAATCCCGAAAATATGTTGGTAATATCCCATCAGTAACTTTTGAGTTCTAGGATTTAGGTTGGTGTTGATTGAAAACACTAAATTTTGACAATTCAGAGTTTGAATTAACCTGCTGAATATATTTCGAATTTATTTCTGTATGCATATGTTTTTGGTTAAATCGACAAATTAGTTTTGGATTTGAATTATTATTACCGAATTGAAAATGGCTGGAATTCATCAAGATACCTCTCGCCTCGCCTAACTACAAGGGAACGTGTAGTAGTTCATCGTCGGTACTGCGAGTTTTTCAACAATTCAGCAGATATTTCTGCCAGTCTTAATCGCATTTTGCTAGTTATTCAGGTATCAATCATTTACTTTTTCGAGGTGTTCTCTGATGAATAAACGAGTCTCAAATTTTCAGTTTTCACCTACACTTCATCCATCGAGAGACGATACTGCTTCAAAACAACAAGGCGGAGTCAAATTCATCAGAACCGGGTTTAATCTTCAATGTTTCAGATTTCAGATTTTCCGTTTGTTTCCATGTTAACCATACGCTACATAGATAGATCAGATTTCAGTTCAGTCGATAAATATCTTTCGTGGTGATTGCCCATATCGGCGCGTTCAATCGAACATATTGCGTGTTATAATTTTAAAAACAATGACGAGTTCTACAGATTCTGCCCCGGAATTTACAACAAAAAAACGATCAAAAAACGTGCATGTAGTAATACGGAAAAAAGCATTACAATTTTATTTACCTATACATCGACAATGGAATCGCGTCCTAAATTTTTAATATCGGAAATAGTTGAACAGACTGCTTCTACCAGCGGAGTAGGTGAAGCTTCTGTGTACAGAATTATTAGGGAGAAAAAAATAGTACAGGAAGATTTTCTTCACCGAAAAGAATAAGCCCAGAAAAACCATACAGGACAAAGTAGATGATTGCGATAAAACTGTTATACGACGAATTGTACATCAATTTTTTTTCGGAACGAGATACCAACTATAGACCACGTTCTTGGAGCTGTTAACGACGACGAAAGCTTGCCAAATTTTGAACGAAGTACTTTCCATAAACTTCTAAAATCATTAGATTTTAAATATGTACGTAGGGGTAGAAATAGTGCTTCATTAGAACGAGAAGAGATTATTTTATGGAGACGAAAGTTTTTAAAATCTATTAAAAAATTTCGGGAAGAAAATAGGAAAATTTATTATTTAGATGAGACGTGGGAAAATGCAGGACATACAAAATCTCATGTGTGAGTCGACGAAACGGTGAAATCTTCCAGGCAGGCGTTTTTGTCAGGTCTTTCACCAGGTCTAAAAAAAAATTGGAAGTGAAACAGGTTTTGTAGAAGGTGGCCTATGGGTTTTCGAATCAAAAAAGGGTGGCGACTATCACGAGGAAATGAACTCCGACAGCTTTGAAAAGTGGTTTGCGAATATTCTGCCCCTTTTAGAAGACAACTGTGTAATAGTTCTCGATAATGCTCCTTACAATTCGCGAAAAAGTGAAAAAGTAAAAGATTGGTTAAAATCAAAAAATATCCACTTCGATGACGAAATGCTCAAAGTAAAACTTTTACAATTAGTGGCACCGCATAAGACTGAATATGATAAATATGTTGTTGATCAATTGGCAAAAGTCCACAATAAAACAGTTTTGCAATTGCCACCTTATCACTGTGAGCTCAATCCAATTGAGCTGATTTGGGCTGATGCTAAAAATTTTGTCGCGGCCAACAACAAGACTTTTAAATTTGCGGATGTCAAATTTCTTTTAACTAATGCCCTTTACAACATTACTCCTGAAAAATGGAAAAAGTGTGTGAAGCATGTGCAGAATACAGTCGAAAAAAAGTCCCAAGTGTTGGGGGTGAAAGTTTCAAATTTAAGAATTTTTTCGTTGTTTGTGTATTGAAGCTGAAGTGTAGGAGCTATGAACTTTTGATGAGTTCACTACTTGCATTGTATCCTGAGAATTTTGTTCATCTACTATATCCCAAACTCAAGTTAATGAGTGTTCAAAAATAGGACGAAACACTTCGGTAGTGCCCCGGCGACGCGCTTCGTTTGGCTCGTGTTGGTGGGGGCACTACCGTGCCCCCAGATTATAGCCGACTTTGTAAGTACATACATTGAATCAAAAACGACCAATAATTTTAAAATATATATTCATAAATAAATCACCCAATTGTCGTACCTAATACAGATCTGGAGAAGGCGGAGAAAGCACTAAACGGGAGCCAATGAAAATATTCATAACCTTGTAAGCGTACATTTAGTTGTTGACTTCCACTATCAGATCTCGCTGGATATGGTATAGACATGAATTTTGGAGAAAAGAGAAGGCAGTCATGAGTGAGCAGTGGATGGAAATCTATTCCACATGATTCAAAGAGACATTATTCGACGTTATTTTTTCTGAAATCAAAAACAATGAATTAATCAGTTTGTATATTTTTTTAACTGCTTGAAAAGTAACTGAATTTTAATCAAAATCAATTTGGTATATTATTTAATGAATCATGAAATGGAGAGAACATATTAATAAATACAAATAATGAGTGATCTATTTTATAGCATTTCACACTTTAAATGATTCACAATTTGTCAACAAATATTTTATATTTGTTTCAACAACTTGTAAATTGTAAAGTCAGGTCAGCCTTATACTTTTTGTTCCACAATACTCAGAAAAATAACACAGTGCTGAATTTTCGATATTCATATCAAGAATGCAAAGATTGCTGAAGGGTCTTCATAGAGAACGAACTTATCTCTACATTGGAGTTCCTCGAAATCCTGCAAGATTTCATATTGAAGCATTCCACGCTAGTTTCATTATCAATCCTGAATTTCCAATTCCCATGCTTGATCTACAGCGAAATTGTGTGGGTGTGTACATTTTAGTCATCATCTATCTCAGCCTGTTTCTCTTCTGCAATTGAAGATTTTTCAATACAACAATGATGAAAAATAATTTCAAAAAAATTCTTCAAATTTATTTGCCTTGAAAATATATTCAATCATTTTATAGGTTATATTGATATTTTTCAATCTATGATGAACACAGAGAAATTTTTAGTAACTTTTTGTAACTAGAAATAAAGCCCCGGCTGGAATTCCATGGCTTGCTCTGATGACAATCATTTTGAAACGAACTATAAATATCTATTGGTATTTTCTTTTTGATTCTCCTGAGGATGATGATTTAAGATTTAACAGACCCAGATGCAACTACCAATATGTCAGATGAAAATGATTTTTCAAGCGTTATGTTTTGGCAGGAAAGATCTGAGGAAGGAATGAGATTTGCATCAGTCGCACCACATCACGATTGTGACTAAAGTTGGACAATTTTTTTTTTAACAAGAATAATAATATATAAATAATAAGAATATATATAAAATTTCATTTCATTCAGCAAATACATAATAAAAAGAAGTTCTTATTCATTTCATCATATTACAATACAACCAATCCACAACAGAGAAACATAAAATTAATATAATAATAATAGGTCATTGTGTTGCAAATAACATAAATTTTATCACCACATGTGTCAATTAAGTTCCACTTTGGGGTTAATTCCTGATTGTACCATCTACGGATCAGGAACTGTCGGAATAAGTGGGAACCGTTCGGAACTAGAAAATTTTGACGACGCGAACGACAGGGGACTTGTCATTCCGTCCGAAACGAACCGGTGGGAGCAAAAGTTACAGTAAATTACTGTTCGCAACTGACAAGCGAACAAACCTAATATTTTTCAAAGCAGAAATTACTAAACGATATTTACTTCAATATTTCATCAATTTCTATAAAAATTGGGCGAATTATAGAAAATAATGTGATACTCGTACAGAAGGCTCATTCTAACACTCGTTCTTTCCAAAACTCGTGTAAGAATATCAATGCCTTCTGCACTTGTATCATAAAAAATTATTATTGTACATCATTCACATTCGTAAAATGAATAAGTCACCCGCATGAATTAAAAAATACAAATATTAATAGCATATACAGGTTATTCACAAATATGGCTCTATAAAATATTATTTAGGAAAGACACAAGATTCAGGATTGAAATTCTGAAGTTGAGCTTCAAGTAAGAAGACGACTTTTCGTATATGTTTTGTAGGTTCTAAGACCGGTTTTTTCGGAAGTGACATCAACTTTCTTTTTTCAAATGATAGGGCGAATAGCCCTTTTCAATTCGTTATGGGGACACCTCAAGGCTAGAGTATACGAGACCAAGCCCCGAACTCTGGACGAATTGAAAAGGGCTATTCGCGTGGAAGTTGCCCAAGTTGAGAGAGCGATGTTGGAGAGTGTCTACGCGAAATTCCAAGAGCGCCTCCAGCACTGCATCACCGATTTCGGCCACCACATGCCTGATGTGATTTTCCACACTTGACTGTCTCAAATGCTATTTCCTTGAGAATCTGATTCCGCCAATAAATGTGTTTTTGAGTAAAAATTAACGCTTTTATTATTTTTTTAAAACCATCCATCCTCCGTGCCGCACCCTGTAGTTCAGTAGTGTTAGGTTTTTCTTTGATTTTTAAAGCTTAGGATAATTTCTGCAAATTTTGATTCTGGTTAATTTTTTTGTCATGGTAAGGAAATTTGAATATTCAGTAATGAAATTTTCACATGTTCTTTTAAAAGAGTATTAAAATTTATAACAAATTATTCTTTTCTGCATTCCTGATCATTCTCACGTTGACTTCACCAATACTCACATTGAGAACTTTAAAACAATCGTTGCCCTCGCAATACAGATGATAATTCAAGAACTTAATTCGTCTGAATTTAAGAAAATATTTTATCGATAACAGAGATTTCCAAAAATTTCACTTGACAGCTAATAATTTCCCATTAAAAAAACACATTCGGAATTAGATCGAAAATTGAAGACAAATTCGTTTTTCCAGAATATCTCGAAAAATATTCATTTTGGGATGAAAGCTTCTATTATTTTTTGACGAAGATTTGCTTCGAAAAAATGGGGTTCCAATTCGAAAAAAACATTTTTTGATCTTTCGTCACTTCTAACTTTGACAAAGTATTTTTGACCTCCTGTATCATATTCTGAAAATCACGTTATCGGAAAAGAAGCATCAGTCTTTCTTCTCAGAGATTCTCAAAAATGAGCGTTTTTAATGAAAAAACTTCGAGGTTGTCTGATGTATTTCAACAGAGTTCAATTTTAAAATTTTTTTTCGTATGTTCTCATTTGAAAAGAATTTTGAGTTAGATAACCATACTGTAAAATGCATTTTTCATCAGGAATAAACGCCGGAGATAACAATCACATTAACTTGTATATGAATTCATTCCATGCCAGTCGGGAGCCCTATCCACATTATTTTGAATTGAACTGAAAATGTTAAAAATGGTTAATCATGGGTTGTCCTCAGCAGTTGGACATATATGCCGTCGCCTTTTTTTTTATAGAACTTTTTGAGCACTACAAAATTGTCTCTGAACATGTTTGTTTTCTCTTATACACTGCTCAAAAAAATTCACGCACATTCTGAAAATCTCAATTTCAATGAAAGTTAACTCTATATTGACTTTATTACTTATTTTTTATGTTCTCTCGGGAAGGTTCTGAACGAAACAAGACACATTAAATGGAAGAAAAATTCAGGATTTCACCGAATCTTATGTGAAAGAAGAGAAATGAACAATTTTAAAAATACTGAAATGCTGATAAGTGATTTAATACTTGATATTTCCACCCCTTGCGTCAATTGCAGCTCGGCAACGACTGTTCATACTCAAAATGAGTGATCTTCAAATGTTCTGATCTGATCCTTCCCAGATTTCTTCGAGTTGGATTCCTAAGTCATTAATAGTAGCTGGATGATTTTCTGAACTTCTCAGCCTTCGATTGAGGTTGTCCCAAACCTGCTCAATCGGATTGAGATCTGGACTTCTTGCTGGTCATTCCATTCGAGAGACCTCTTCAAGGTACTCCTGAACGATGCGGGTACGATGGGGTCTGGCATTATCGTCCATAAAAATGAAATTTTCACCAATGTATGGAGCAAATGCCACTACATGCTCTTCAAGAATGTTCCTTATATAGAGCAAAACACAACTCTATGCGACACCGCCGGCTATAGCTGGAACTAAGCCCAAAACGAGTATCGTTTTGACATTTAGTACGTGAAAGCTATGAAGATATGCCTAAGGAAAAAACCGTGAAAAACACTAATTGTTGTGTTTATGGATGTAATTCTAAAAAATCTTGGAATCCTGGAGCTCATTTTCGTGGTAAAAATCAAAATGTTTACTTTACCAACAAACTAGAAATCGCAGATGAAATTAATAGACGTAAATCCTCAGAGCATGTTTTGATAATGGCAAAACCTGTATCTAAACATATTAGAGTATGTTCACATCAGAACAGATTATAGAATGAAAACAGACAAGAGTGGAAACTGATGTCAATTGACAACAATGCTTCAAATGTTTTGAATTATTTCGGAAACTCTCACTATGAAAACATTTCTGCTACTGGAGAAGAACGCTGTGCCTTCAAAAAACCTACCAAAAAAAGCAGTTGAAGTCAAGACATTTTAAATTTTTGTTCAGATCGTTCTTGTACAATAATATTCATTCTTATCGAAATAAATTACTTTGAGTCTACTTGATATTTTTGAATATATAGAAGTCTCAACAATTCAAGGAGCCTAGATGAAAGTGCTGAATGCAAGTCATATGAAAATGTGCAACAAAACTAGGGACCTTGTGAGTTTAAGTGATTATCTCGATGCCTCGATTGTTGCAAAATTGAACTTATGTTCAGCTGTCATCAAATCTACATGTGGAATCTCGAATAAATTCCGAGAATTGACAATTTAAAACAATTATTATACATATATGTATCAATTCAATATTGAACATAGCTTGATAGTAATGACGTTCATTTAGCTACGGAAAAGGTGCAATCAATCGATGGATAAGTTGAATAATTTCATTTCATTATAACTGCAGCGTAAGACATGAGTGAGATGCAATAAATGAATAATACATTAGAATCTAGCGTAATGAATTCGTCACATGATTAATCGATGATCACGTCATGTTTTTCATACATACAGTCAGGCCTCTCTTTACCCTCTCTCTCTGGGCAAGTGCCCAGGGCCCCGCGACCGATAGGAGCCCCGCTCAGATCAATTGTTCCGAACCAAAAGGATCGAAGATTTCCTCTATATTATTATCTAACAGATTTTTCGGAAAAGACCTAAACGCATCTTTCCTTCAAAATTCCCTTTCGCGTACTAAAATTCCTTTCAGGTAAAATAATAAATTAAAATAATAATAAAAAGGTTTTCATTCACAATAATTCCAAATGGATTGGAATTCCCAGTTTCTCATCAACAAGTTCTCGAAGGTTGCAATTTTTATGACCCTTGCTCATACTGGCATACACTAGATAAGAGCAATAATTAGCTCGTGTTATTTGTAAGGGTGGTACGCCATAAAACATCTGTCCGAATCGTGTTGTTGATCACATTCTTGCATAATGTTTTCAGACAATGCTACAAGACAAGAATTCAGTGGCGTATCAGGGGGCCCCGCAGAACTCGCGGTGCAAGGGGGTCCGGCACCAAAGTTGCCCCCAAGCCAAACTAAAAGCATCAAATGGGGCTCTAATAATTTCTATTCTTCTATTGAACTTGCCGATTCGCGAGATTTTTCCAGTGATATCATGAACAAAACTTATACAAGGAAGGTACAATTATCATTCTTGAAAAATAGAGAAATACTCCTGAATTATAAAAAACATATAAGTTTTCCAGTAATTCCATTCGAAATTTGAATTATCACTCACTCCATGTGCTCCCTGTTTTCAAGGGTTTTTTTAATATACCGTCAAGCTTTCCGGGACTCTCCTGAAACATATCGGAAACACGTCTATCAGACTCTTCCGCTTGCTCAGCTTTGGACAAGATGTGACCAGAAGCTTAGACATCGACAAATTGATAGATATGTTTGCACAAAAAAATTCAAAAAGATTATTGCATTTTTGTTGAATAATTTTTTAAATTTTTACCACATCGGTGTGTTTCTAGATATTTTCATAACAGAATTTACAACATTTTTGTTACAAATTTTTGTTATGTAATATATAAAATATTTTTCAACATTATTTTTATTATTTTCCTCTGAAAAACTTCAGGGCAAACTTATCATGAATACCATAGATTCATAGAGGGGGGGGGGGGCGACGTGGGGCCCGAATTTTACACCACTGCAAGAAATTTCAGACGATTTCTGACAAAAAAATCCCTTCTCCCTTTTGAGTACCAAAATTCCCTCGAGTTGGGAACACTGGTCCTGACTCTCATGACTCGTTAGTAATTACATACATCACGTCATTAGCGTAGCGTGTCTATGTGTATCATGAATAAACCTACTCGGCGGTAAGGAGTTCCCCTGTATTTGTATGTGGTATTGTGGGTAGGGGGCCACATTATCTTAGTGTGCCCAGGGCATCCAAGAGGTTAAAGACGGCCCTGCATACAGTTATCTGAAGAATGTCCATTTTTATTCAAAATTTATCACCCATTTTCTTTTCATAGATTTTTTCCCTTCCTAAATAGAAAAAAAAATTAGTAGTTTCTATTAAATGAATATATTGTTCATGCTGATGTTCAATAACATTACAATCATGCATGTTTTCATGTTCTGTTAGGTCTCAAACTAATTTCATCCTTCTCTTAGTTTTAATCAAATATGGATAATCCTAATGTTTTCTGTTTTGTACATTTCATTGTTATGGAAAAACAGCAGAGACAAAACTAAACAATGAATTTTACCATCACAATCAGTAGAATTGGCGAATCCAACTACCGTTGAGGGCGCTGTAAATACTTGTTTTCTAGGTTCGAAATTTAGCCACCAGCCTGATTGGCGCTAGGGGTTTTTTTTTGTAAATTTTTGAATGACAACGGGATATTTATATCATTTTGTTAAATAAATGAATAGATTTTCATTTGAGTGATTTAAAGGCTTTTTAAGATGGTAGTGTGTGTTAATGCATTTCTGATTGTACATTAAGTGTGGCGAATTCAGAAGAACAACTCGTTTTCACCACGAATATTGAAACAATTGTATGCAAAGATATTTAAATTACTTGTAAAAACAATTATTTTGGTCAAATGAATATGTATAACACTTGTTGGGATTACTCAAATGACGTAGAATAGGTATTCTGCAGAATTCGTAAATGAATGGTACTACCTCGAAGTGATATACAATTGGAGCAGAATCATTCGTGCTGCACACAGGTTCAAATGAATCTGTTGAATTTGGAAACATACGACTTCATTGTTTATTAAAGTTTTCCCAAATAATTTTTGAAAGTGGGTGCTCCCTTTCATGAAGAATACGAACAAAATTTGATTGAGAACATTTCATTTAATCATTTCTTCAATCATATGTTGCAAAATAAATAAACGATTCTGAAATTTTTTCCAGTCTTTATTTGTGTTTTGTTTGTAATTTTGAAATGAAAATTGTATATATCTTTCATCACACAATATTAAGATAACAATCAAATATAGATAAAATATTTGTTTACAATGGAAAATTTGCCAGAGATGATACCAAAAAGTCAGAAGAGATGTATGTAATTGCCAAGTCAAAGTGAAATGACTAAAACAAACTGCTGACATAAATATAGAACAAACCTTTGAAAATTTATAATTGTTTGTAAACTCATATGTCGGGTTTCATAAAAACTTAATTGTCTGATCAAAAAAGCTCACGTAAATTCGAACCAATCAAATCTGTGCATTTGAAAATTCAACGATTCTCGATGGCTTTAATCAACTTGACAGTGACTGATCGAGCACTCTTAGTTTTATGAAGCCCACATATAATCTTTCAAACCCAGTGTCTGCAAATTCAGTCAAGTAGTTCAATTGTTTCTTATTTTTAATGGTGTTAGCAAAATTTCACATCAAATCACCAGTGTTCACTTGTCCCATTGTCTTCAGATACTTCCTCTGCATTTTCAAATCTCACAGATTGCATTTTGAATAGCACATGCACAGCAGATTGTTCCTCTTTACTCAAAGCAGACAATATTGCAGCATTTTTTCTTTGATTTGCACACCACTTTCAAAATCACGGAAATGAGTACACTGAGTTGTTGATTGAGAAATTATATGTTTATTCCAAAGAGTATCATTCCTGGATTCTCTCCTCAATTTATGTTGGGCCACACAAGCCCTATTCATTTCTTCTGGATATTAACTACGTCGCAAGTTTCGAGAAGTCACAGCAGTAGCTTTAAGCTCAGGAGATTTTATTTGCTAAATTTTGAACCTGAAAAGATATATAAATAAATATTATGAATTATTCACAAAATTTACCAAATTCTTTACAACAGACCTATGGCAAGATTATCAATCTGAAAATGATGAGAGAAAACAATCATTTTTCCCATCTTCAATCTTCTCACCCAAGCTTCTCTTTTTTCAATATATCAAAGGCATTATAATCCATTCACTCATAATGAAAATATTATTCCACTAGCCAATATTATTTAAATGAATCTTTTTATTTCTGCTCAGCTTCAATATAGCTCCTAACCTGAAATTTAACACATGAATTTGAGAATAATCTTATGTTAACTTATAGATTTCGTATAAATACCTTTCGATAGTTTCTCAGCATCAATTCTACTATTCAGAAAACCTAATAATTTCACCAATCTTCGTATATTAAACGAAAATATCACTGATTTATATTAAAAACCATGTATTTTGAACGGGATTACTCCGAAGTATACTTGTTTTCTTAGGGCGATATTTCGCCGCTAGAGGGAGTTTACATTTTTGGATTCGCCAATTGTCAAAATATTTTGTAGTACGTAAAACCTTGTAGAGTAGCAGGGCTAAAATATGCTTGCAAATTCCAGACAATCTTGCTTGGTATTTGTATATAATCTTGTCAACCTTCACACCATCATTTTAGAAGACATCATTTCCTCAATATGATGGGGTTGTCCTTGTAGACTTCCAATGTTTTGAAATAATTTTTTCCCACATAGAATCAAATGATTGCATTGCAACACTTGCTCACCCTCTACACAGCATCTGTGAGCATGCAAATATTGGAAAATTTCCTATAATTAGAGGAACCTTCGGTAAACATCTTGTCAGATGATCTGAAAAGCATTCGAAATTGAATAGTGCTCACCTCAATATTTTACATGAAATATAACAAAAAGCACAATATTACCAATACTTGTACTTACAATATAATCCAAAGGATCCAAAATTAAGGAAACAACTTCGATTTTTGATAGCCAATAAACGTTTAAACTAAAAAATCGCATAAATACAAATAGAAATCTAATGTAAACACGAAACAATACTCGTTTCGGTAAACAGCTGATCGGCGAATGCAGCGACACCATCGGTAATTATTTTGTCCAATACTTATTAGCATTCATAGCTCCATTATCAACTACCACTAGTTTTGAGCGAGCAGTCAAAAATACCATACCATAATCAAGCCTCCCTCGAAACCAGTAGTATTCAGTAAATTGCACTGAGCATATCTTTCATGTACACGTCTGTATACAAGGGAACGTCAATCACAATGGCAGAGACAGAATCTAGACTCATCTGTGAAGAGAACTCTTTCCCAATCGGCCCTTCCCAATGGATATCCTCTCTCGCAAAATCCAAACGCGCCCTTCAATGGGCTGGGGTGAGAGCTGGACCTCTTGTCGCCACACAAGGTCTTATATCATATTCTCTGAGGCGATTTCTCATTGTCGTGAGTGCTAATTTGCACCCCATGAGTTTGCTCAATCTGATTTTGAAGAAGGCGAGCGGTTGCAAACCGTTGTCTCAACGAAGAAACTCTCAAGTAACGTTCTTGAATGGCACTTGTTACCATGGTCTAGCCTGTCCTGTTCTTCGGACATTCATTCCTGTCTCCCTGAATCGCTGCAACATTCTGGACATACTTGTATGGATAACTCCAAATCTTTCTGCAATTCTTGTGTATGTCCACCCTTCTTCTCGCAAAACTACCGCTTGGGCACATTCCTCTTGGGTCAAATTGCGTATTTCGCTTTGCATAGCGATAGAGTACAGAAAGTTAAACGAAAGAAAAACTATTGATCACTAGAATTGATCGAGAACAACTGATTTTCAAAATCTGATAATATCATCTTTTTTTATTCCTGCTGGAAAAAAAACTGTATTGAAGAAAAACGTTGAAAGTGGATAATATATGCATGCATAATTCTGATAAAAATAATGATCATTGAGAACACCTTCAGTTGTAGAATAAATTTGAGATTTCCATTATGTGCGTTAATTTTTTTGCGCAGTGTAGTTTATCCAGCGTTGGCCGTAAAAACCTGAAAAAACCGAGTTAATTACCGACGTTTCCATGAAAACTCAATATTTTTTCGTTTCATCAAAATCGGTCTTATGATTTTTAAGTTCATGGAGGACATACAAACACACACATTTAAAATATTATTATAGATTATGATATTCCATTTCACCACCAAAATATAAGAAAAATTAAAAATTTGTATTTGACTGATTTCGAATACATACTCTCAAATAATAAAACAAATGATTAAATAAAATAATAAATTAGTCAGACATACTACACCATTTCCAATTGTAATTCAGAAATCGGCAATTGACATTCAGAAAACATCACTTATAAGTATATATATATTTCAGATTAGTCAATTGTATTTCAGAATATATCAAATGTTATTCAGATTCGACAATTGAATTTCAGAACATATCAAATGAAATTCAATCGAGTGATCCGAAATACATTTGATGTTTTCTGAAAATATCAAATGAAATTCAATTGAAGTGATTCGAAAAACATTTGATGTTTTCTGAAATTCAGTTGACTAATCTGAAATTCATTTGACTGTTTCTGAATTACACTTGGAAATGGTGTAAAATTTCTCAATGAGAAAAATTTCAAGAAATTTTCAGAAATTCAGGTCAACATTATAAATTCGATTTCATATTCTGATTGTCCCTTTATTTTGTATAATTAATGTATATTCGAAAATTTTTGATACAATAAAGATTGTCGTTTTCCCATTTCCAGAAAAACAAAAAGGACGCCCTCAATTTCGATGCCGAATTCACAAAGGAAGAGCCAGTCCTCACGCCGGTGACGCAAGAAGTGCTGGTTTCCATAAATCAGGACGAATTTAGGGGCTTCTCCTTCGTCAACAGAGACTACAATCCGGGAAGGTTCGTAGCCGAATAATCCTGAATACTTGACACACATTCTGACACAGAAAATCCAAAAACACACTTAGCGCATTCGTCGTTTTAGTATTTAACGCAGATGAGTTAGAGGTGGGGAGATTCAGGAGGGTTGTTTCTATTGAAAAAGTGGATTAGAAAGTTTCAGTGGGTTTTCAAGCACGAAACTTCGATTTACATTGCGTTGTTATTGTTTTGAAGGATTTTTTTATGTATTTTTATTATTTTTTTAATTTTAATTCGTTCTTTGAGTTGTATTGTTTGATCTCTTTGGTAATACACCTCTGCTGCTATAGCTTTTGTCACTTCCTAGTGACTTCAGACAAGTCATTAAAAAAAATGTATTCCCTCTGCAAAATATTCATTGAATTGTCAGAAGTTTGAACAAAGCTTTCAGAAATATCATTCTCGAATAGGTCCGTTTTTTTTGTCTTAAGACAATTCTTCTGAACCTCTCCTTATTTCTGCAATCAGGTTGAGAACAGCTTTAAAGTTAAAACTATAGATGTTCAAGATATTTTATGTTGTCGATTAGCGATTTACTCATCAAGATGTATATTGATCGAACTACATAATGTATTTTAAGAATACAGAGTTTATCTATATTAGTTAACAAATTGTAAAAGTAAGTGCTTGGAAAATTGCAAAAAAAATTATATGTTGTGTTTATGCAAGGAGAATTGTGGATTTTGAGTATGTTCTCGTCAAGCCGAATGAAAGGGTTTTATTCGAAAATTAAATGGGCATCAACGTCAGGGCGAAAATCAATCCAGGGAATTGGCTGTAATGCTTGGGGAATTAGTGGAAATTAAAGATTTAAACAGGGTATCACATAAAAAGTGCTAGTAAGATCATAAAATTCGTTTCGAAATACATTTTCTCTGAAGAATGAATACATCATGAGATAGGACACTGAAATTAATTGCTTGAAAGACAAATATTCTAGAAATGGAAATAGCCAAATAAAAATATTAAAAGGAAGGAACAACAAGATGAATTGAGTTGGAACTAACTCAGCGGAAGCTCATGTCCTTGTATATCTTGACTGCATTGAAAGAGTTTATTTGTTACTACTAGTTCTTCTAGCCATACATGAAGCTAATACAGTGAAAAAACAAATATTGTTATTCACGAATATGGCTCTATAGAATATTTTTAGGAAAGACACAAGATTCAGGATTGAAATTCTTAAGGTGAGTTTCAAGTAAGACTTCTCATATATTTTTTTGAAGGTTCTAGGACATCAACTTTCGTTTTTCAAGTGGGAGGACCCATTTTTTATTACATAAATAGATTCTACATTGAATTCTGAGTCTTTTTGATTCCAAAAATTCGAATTTTCCCGAAAAAATTCTCTTTAAATGAGGAAATACGAAAAAAAAATCTCAAAATTGACCTCTATTTAAATACAGACAACTTCGAGGTTTTTTCCTTAAAAATTCTCATTTTTGAGAATCTCTGAGAAGAAAGGCTAATGCTTGTTTTCCGATATCGTGATTTTCAGAATATGATACAGGTGGTCACAAATTCTTTGTGGAATTTAGAAGTGACGAAACATCGAAAAATGGTTTTTTTCAAATTGGAAATGCATTTTTTCAAAGCATTTTCGGAATCTTCGTAAAATAATAATAATAATTGATCCTTTCAGACAGCAAAGTGCATAGGACAGGTCAAAATAAACAATTCATTAATTGATGAGGAGCATACTTCCAAGACTTTTATCCCAAAATGAATATTTTTCGAGATATTCAGGAAAAACTTTTTTGCCTACAATTTTAAATCTCATTCCGAATGTGTTTTTATACTGGAAAGTAATTAGCGGCCAACTGAAATTTTTGGAAATCTCAGTTATTGAGGAAATATTTTCTATAGTTCAGAAGAGTCTTGGACATATGCTCCTATTATTTTTTTACAAAGATTTCGAAAATGCTTCTAAAAATGGGGTTCCAATTTGACAAAAACGAGTTTTTGATGTTTCATCACTTCTTACTTTGGCAAAGAATTTGTGACCTCCTCTATCATATTCTGAAAATCACGCTATTGGAAAAGAAGCTTCAGCCTTTCTTCTCAGAGATTTTCAAAAATGAGAATTTTTAATGTTGTTTGTATTTCAACAGAGTTCAATTTTGAAATTTTTTTTCGTATTTCCTAATTGAAAGAAAATTTTCTCGGGAAAATTCAAACTTTCGGAATCAAGAAGACTCAGAATTCAATGGAGAATCTATTTATGCAATAAAAAATGGGTTTTCCCATTTGAAAAACGAAAGTTGATGTCACTTCCAGAAAAACCGGAAATCCTAGAACCTTCAAAAAATATACTTGAAGAAGTCTCTTCACTTGAAGCTCAGCTTTAGAATTTATATCCTGAATCTTGTGTCTTTCCTAAAAATATTCTATAGAGCCATATTCGTGAATAACCCTGTATAACAAAACAAAATCAGCTCTCATGTGTTTAATGGATAGGAAAAATGTCGATTGATTCATTCCTTCGTCATATTTCTGGAATGTTGTTAAAATGACGACGAATAAGCCCCTTGTTCCCTAAAAAATGAAACCACTACATGTAAAGAATAATCGACCTGGGTTGTGAGATTTTATTTTGGAATTAAGCGCACACAGTCGTCTATCTTCGTCTAATACAATTTGTGACCAGGTATACTGCCTGTGCGGAAAATGATGATAATCTTAAGGTTAATTTCGACAAAAATTAGTTGTTTTATATATATATGTGATTAACGAAACGCATAAGCTGGAGCGTTCAAGACTTCAAAGGCAAATGAACTGAGGTTGGAATTTATGCTTGAAAAGTATAAATGAGTGCAATATACTTCGTTAAAGTTTTCTTTTATCGTCGTTTAGTTTTGGACGGTCTGGTTTTGGCAGAATGCATTTTATCAAGAGAAGTAAGATATTTGAATTTGTGACGAACTTTTATTGTACTGTCGAAATTTTTGGTGTTATTGTTAACCTCAATTTTGAAAGGATATACTGAGAGTGATGTTGTTAATGAAAGCATTCTGTTTTGCAAAAATTACCTAAATGTATTTCTTAAAGCTTTTATATATGTTGTTTATATTCACCAAAGATTAATTTATTTATTAAAGAAATGATACAAGTACTATAAATGTTAAAAATATATAGTTTAAATATTGAGAAGATGCAATGTTGAAATTTAGTAGAATTTCTTTCACATATTGTGAATCGTGAGAGTGAGTGGTGAATTGGTCGGAGCAAGTCCAGCTCATTTTCGTATTCTCGAGTATCCAACATCATTGAAATGGTATGCGACATGCATAGTGATAATTTTCCTCGAATATTTAACTTTTTGGAAACTGGAGAATACAGTGAGTTTTATCGGATCACACTGTAGCATTGCATTTGTATTTTTTGTTTGGTTGAATGTGATGTTTGCATCGGGCACTGATACGTTGCTCTTGCCTTTTTTATTCCTCATAGATTATCAAATTGAAAATCGCTTGGAACTACCTTAGTCCCTTATAACAGTACAGGAGATGCAAATATCCCATGAGAAATATTTTCAGGAAATGTATTCATATTATATTGTTGAAAAAGATGTTTATCAGTGTGGCTTAGACTATAAAAAGTAGTTTGAAAGATTAATCTCGCTAAAACCTAGTAAATGTGTAGAAATTTTTATCTCTAAGTTGGCACCAGTTATCAAAAGTTATAGAAACTCTGCATTTTGGGAAGTGGAAGAAAAATTTTCTAATGAGATTCAGAAGTAACTATTTATAAAGGGTTCAAATTTGGTTTTTTTTATATAAACCATGAATTTTAGCATCAACTGCTTGTTCTTGTTTAAAATTTTCTGAGATTGGTATCCATGTTGCAAATATCCCTAAAATAAATTTTATGGATACTGGCAACTGAAGCTACGTTCGATTTGTAATTATAGAGTTGGAGTGGAGTGAGAGCGGCGCACCCCGGCTACACGGGCTTTACGAGGTGGGGCTTAATTCTTGTTCCAAATTTTTTAAGTATCATTCTAATTTTCCACTTTATCACATCAAATCATTCGAAAGTGAACAAAGATAATTCAATAACAAAAGTATATAAACTCATTAATTGATCCTTTTTTTCAATTTTAAACAAAACAGAAAAAAAAGGTTGAAATAAATTCAGGGTTCATCCCTGATTCCTAGAAATGATCAAATGATTGGAGATTAGAAATAGCTATATAATTCATGCATTTTTTCACTTCTTAACAAAAACCTGTGATACTTTTTCTTCCACTACTCATGCGGTTTGTTTCATGATTCAACTAAATATTGTTTAATGTTTTTTCAGTTGAACCGTTTCCAAATGGAAAATACATATTTAATTCCGTCACTTCAGACAAAAAAATTTGGCTCTAACAATTATTCCATCCTGTACATAACTTCAAAAAAAATTACAGGTGGCTTATACCAAAAGTGTTGTGCCAAATAAACCATGAATTGATTTTTCTTATCCACTCACCCTCTTGTTATTGTTTGTATATCATATTTGTACTAGCGATGTGTTGTACCTATTTCTCTGATGGTGTACTAAAATTAAAATAAATATTATTTAAGATAGCCGATTGTTATTTCTTCTATAGAGCATTATTAAAAATGATTCTACTAATGAACGAAGGTCCACTTTTTAAGAAGTTTAAGAAGCAACTGCTCATTTACCTGGCAATTCTATACACATATAGAAGTTATCAAAAAGGGGATAATTTGAAAAATAATTCAATATTACCTTCTGCAACTAATTTATTTAAAACAAGTTATAAATATCTCACTACAATGAATAAATGAATTCATTCCTATAGTTTATCAGGACCACCTCTATTGATGTAATCAATTTCCTCCTCTGATAAAGGTTTCCTTCTCCATCGGGATGGAATTTGGAAGTCATAAATCACTTCACCGGGTTTATTAATACTTGCAGCAACTTGTGGATTTCCTGGAGATGCAGATACTTGTGGAATATTATGACCATATCTAAATTTAATCATTGGTGTCCTCAGTTGGTTACACAGGGAAATGGTCCTGATCGACATGAATCTTGTGGCTAAAAACTCCATGAGGATTCCTAGTTATTTCTTTCAATTTCCCCCTATCCACTTTAATTTATAAAAAGGTGTATTCTTATATCATCGTTGTTACTAAAAAGACAATACTCAAATTAGTCAAATTTTCAATAGACGTTTCTATCGAGTTGTCATTTGTCAATGTCAAAGAACATTTCGTCTCTGTGGTTTTTTGGTTCGTAGAATGTAGGTTAGGAAATCAATGGTTAGTAGTTCAAATGGCAAACATCTGCAGTAGTTTCTATGGTCCGATGTGATGTCGGATAAATTTCAATTTGGCGCCCAACTTCTTCTTCACCTTTAAAATCAAAAAATTATCCAAAACAGCTATTACTAATTGAATTTTATGTCCAAGCTCTTTCTCGTTGAATTTATTAAACATGAGTCTCCTTTGGTGTGATAAATATCGACCAAAGGATTTCAGCAAACTTGATTTCCACAAGGAGCAAGGTTTAGGATTGAAAAGTTTAACTAAAGATGGGGATTTCCCTCATTTATTAGTATATGGCCCAATGGGGGCGGGCAAGAAAACAAGAATAATGTGCCTTTTGAAAGAACTTTATGGTCCAGGAGTGGAAAGACTCCGCAGTGAAACAATGAATTTCACAACTCTATCTAATAAAAAACTAGAAATTGGAACTGTCAACAGTAATTACCACATCGAAGTAAACCCTTCAGATGTTGGTATTTACGATAGAGTTGTTATAATGAATATTATTAAGAACGTAGCACAAACTCAGCAATTAGATGTTACAGGACAAAGATCTTTCAAAGTTATTGTATTGACTGATGTGGATGCTCTTACTAAAGATGCTCAACACGCTCTTAGAAGAACAATGGAGAAGTATATTTCTAATTGTAGATTGATTTTGTGTGCTACTTCTATATCTAGAGTCATACCTGCCGTTAGATCCAGGTAAATTTGGTATGTTCATGATTGCATATTTAATTTGAGACAAATTTTCTCCTTGCAGGTGCTTGTGTGTGAGAATCCCTGCACCTACAACAGCAGAAATAGTTGATGTGATCAAAAGAACAGCTTCGTTAGAAGATATTGAATTCCCTGATCAATTGGCACAAAGAATAGCAACACTTTCAGAACGAAATTTACGTAGGGCTTTACTTATGAGCGAGGCTTGTAAAGTAGAGACTGATGGGAAGTTATCGCCAGATCAGAAAATTTCCGAACCAGATTGGCAAATACTGATACGAGAAATAGCTCGTTTGGTAATAAGTGAGCAAAGCATAGCCCAATTGAAAAAAGTAAGGGAATATCTGTATGAATTGATATGTAGAGGAATACCGTCAGAAATTATTTTCAAAACCTTGCTTGACGAGCTGTTGAAACAGTGTAATATGGGTTTGACGTCAGAAATTTTGGAAAATGCTGCACACTATGAACACCAAATGGTGCAGGGAAACAAGGAGATTTTCCATTTGGAAGCTTTTGTTGCCAAGTGTATGTATCTGTATCAGAATGTGTTGGATGAAATGCAATGTGATTTTTGAATTTACTGTTTATATATCAACTTTTTATTGATAACCAATTTTTCATTTCTTTCACCCTATATAGAGATACTTTGGATATTCGAAGTCTTCCTCCAATATATAGTTTGTGCTCTTTTATTTTTCAGTATTTGAAAATAGTATCATTTTCAAAATAATTGAGAAAGTGTGAATTTTTCAAATAATGTCCTTTTTCTCTCAAAATATGTGTTATTTTTTTAAATGTGTAAAAAATCATTGGTTTGAAGAATAATATATTTTCGGTTCAAAAAATTTACAATAATTGCTCACAAAATAATACATCAAAATACATTTCATCAAGTTCAAAGTTTTCCTACTGAAAAATAATATTTTATTAGGAACTAATAAATTGTTGATAAGATTGAGATCACCTCCAAAATGTGGATGAAAGATTTTTAAATCATTCGAATTTTCGATGAACTAGTTTTTCAAGAATAGTTCCATTTCCATGAAGAACTATAATAAAGGAAACATCAAAATAGTAATGAAATACAAGTTTTCTTAAATTTCAATCTGTATATTTATTTCTTGTTTCAAACGAAAAAACTATGGAAAACAATGGTTTGGAATATTGTGCTGAAAAATGTGAATTATCATATATATTGTTATGAACAAACCAGAGTAATTGACAAAAGGATTAAGAAAATTTTTTACATCAAGTACTTGCTCGAAAACATTTTTAATTTCTTTATATGATTTATTTGCTTGAAGAAAGTTCTTAATTCTAGAGTGATCCGCTAGTATAAATACAATAACACTTCAATAAAAGCAAGAGATTTCATGGAACAATGAAGATCATTAAGTTTTTTGAAAGTGATAACTTTATTTCAAAAAGTCAATTTAAATAATTCTGCGTATCTAAGGTAAGGAAAATAAAAATGATCTCCAATTGAAGAGTGGAAATTCAAAAGGGTCTAAGTGCCATTTTCACGAAATTTTAGATTTCATTTGTTATGGGGTCTATGTGCCAAGGCCAATAGCCTACGAAACAGTTCATGTGTCATCCACTTCAGGCAGTCATCATTTCTGATGAAAAAACAATTTTTTTTTACTTTTTTCATGAGTTTGAGACATGTTTTATGTAATATTTCAGTTCGATTTTTTTTGGCACTTAGACCCTTTTGAATTTCCACTCTTCAATTATGAACATGTAAGTAAAAGGGTTACACATTTTTCATCATATAAATAGGAATTTTAAATGATCTGGTGAAGTTGTGAGGTATTTGAATTCACACATATGTAATGGGTTATTTATTATCACAGTACAAAGAGAAAAAATTCATATCTAAACCTGAAGTGTTACTTCAATATGGCAAGATCAGCGATCCTTTTTTGAAACGGGCACATTTTTTTATCAATGATGAAAATTTAACTCTTTATTTCTATCTGAGAATTCTCATTTCTTGTAGTTGAAAGCTGTTGCCCACAAAACAAACGCTCACTGAAAAAATACAGCACATTTACAAAAAAAATATTAATTTCGAAATTATCGGTTGTACCCTCATTTTAGACATTTTTTAAATGTTTTTTCCAAGATTTACACTCATTGCACAACATTCTAGAGAGTTTTTTTTTTGGGAGATTAGATTTCAAAATACGTTTAAATTGATGAAAATTTGTCACAAGAAGAAATTTTGGACATATAAATTCATGGATTATTTTCTGACAAATTCAAAGTTTATTGTGAACATTTCAAGGTAAGAAGTTACATTAAGGATGGACAGAAAAAATTATTTTTTTTTATGTATAATTGGAATAATTCACTTCATTCATGATTCACTAATGCTACAAACACGATGTTTTTCAACATTCAAAAGTCTCCTGTGATAAGTCATCAAATATTAAGTTTTCCAAACCAAAAAGGAGTGATTCAAGTAAGTTAAAATGTACTTTAATTTTTTCATATCATTGTACGATCTCAGTTTAGGATAGTCATAAAAAAAAAATTATAAAGAATATTCATAATTTTCATTCAATAAATGATTATGTCACTTTATAATAATATATAATATAATAATTTTCATATTGCAATAGATTTTGGGGATCATTTGCTAAGAGTGCTGAATTTATATAATTGTCTCCTGTTCAGCTCATCAAATTTATTTATAATATATCAAATATTACTTTTTTTTTAATTTCTGAATGTCTCTGAGAGAGTGTTAATTCCTGTTATTTCTCAAACATTTTTTGTTGGAAACACTTTAATTTCAACTTGGATAACGAAACCAGCCCCTATTCAAGTAAAATGGTTGATGAAATAAATACTGAAGGTTTTGACTTATAAATCCACATCGTCTTCCACTTGCCTTGAAGGGCCAAAACTTTGTACCCCACGATATAAAAATTAATATCATATTTCTCTCAGTAGGCTAAAATAAAAATAGGAAAAATTCAATATAATAAATAAAAATAACGATCAATTAGGGCCATATATTTGTAGTCATGCCTGGCGCAGAATTGCCTGTCTGCTGACCGTTCAGATTCATCTTCCCAAATTGTTGGTTCAGATTTTGCGCCCCTGCAAACGCATTATTGGGCTGATTCGGCATGAAAGGGGGCTGTTGAGGTTGGAAGTTCTGCCCGAAATGACCCAGTTGGCTCGACATCGACATCTGCAGATTGCTCTGAAAGTTTGTGAACTGATTCTGCGGATTTTGATAAGCGGGATGGGACATATGACCTACCGGTACTTGCATTTGGTTGGGAAGGGGAAATTGTTGGCTTACGCATTGATTGGGGAACTGCTGTCCCGAATATTGAGGGACCATACCGTTTTGAATCGGATAAGCTTGCTGCGGAAAACACCCGAAATTTTGAAAAGAGTTTTGAACCGGAATATTCGCCTGATAAGACGGTTGACCTAACGGGTTGTGAAATTGGTTGAAATTATTCATGGGAATGGAGGAATACAACTTCATTATGCTGTCTTTAGACAGCTGCACTTTCTCCTTTTCCGTTGGTAGCGTTTGGTTGAAAAAACTCTCTTCTTCGCTTTTAATATCGGTTTTCAATTCTTCCTTCTTTTCTTCAGGTTTTGGAATAGATGAGAGGAAGCCGCTGAAATCTTCCCCGTTCTGGCTGACAAGTAAGTCTGTTTTTTCTACATTGACTATCCGGTTTGGCTTCGGACTTGGATTTTTAGGTTTGGGTAGTTGAGGAACTTCAACAGACGGCAGAGGTTTCTTTTCGAGTACAGTTTTCATTTTACGTTTTTGCCTGTCCATCTCCTCTTCAATTTCTTTCTCCCAATTCACCTGAAATTAGAAATGTGGATTTTTAAAAAATAGCAAGGTTTTAGAGCAAAAATACCTAAATGATACTTAAATTGATGGCCGTTACTTTCTTAACGATAAAATTTACCTTGGGCAAGGGTGCTGGTACCCATTCTCTTGCAATGTACTTCTTATGCTCGTACTTTGCTCTGATGAAAGACTCCAAATTTGAATCATTCTGGGGTCTCCGGAAACTATCTGGTAAGTTTGCCTCATAAACAGCTCTTGCCCGCGAGTTTCCCATTTGTTGTAAGGACACTACCTGTTCTGGAGTCCACGAATCTAGATTCACAGATTTCACCCTCGAAATATGCACTCCTAGATTCCTGTGGATACCTGCACATCTTATGCAGAGGAACACTCCTATATTCCATGATGCCCATCTTGGTCCTAAAATGAAAGATTCTTCAACACGAAAAAGTGGGTGGCATATTACAAGTCTTATCTAGGTCTACTATTCAAAGAGTTGAATTATTGATTATTGATTTTAGCTTGCTCATTCTGTAGACATAAATTGGAGGTGAATTGTCAATAATCAATTTGGTTCTTCACGCAATTAATACCGAAAGTGTTGTACTTGATGGAATAGATAAACTGTACCTTTAGAATCGCAGTCAACGCAATATTTGTTATCTTCATCTCTTAATAAACTATTAAGAACAGATTGGCATTTGTCTTGCAGTTGTTTTGCTTTGTCTTTTTCGCTTTTTGAATTCATTTCACTACAATAAAACTATAATAACTACCATTTATTTCTTCTAAATGGGTGGTTACTTTATTTTAGTTCTGTCAAAACGTCATTGATACATGTCTATTGTTTTGTACATTCGTACGCATGTCATAAATATGAATGAAACTCTATGAAATTCAAATAGTTCTTAACTGCCGTAGTTCATATTGTAATTTACTTCCAGTTTTTTGGAGATGAATTGACCATATTCGTTAGCTATCGGTTGCAGCTTTTTTAAGTGTTTTTGGGTTGGCGACATTGTGAGATTAATCATAATGACATTCATCGTAGTTGTCAATTGTCATTATTTATTTACTTTTTTCAAAATTTGAATTTTGAAATTTTTCCAATCATCTATAGAAAACGGACATTTTTCAAAATATTTCATCAATCTGGTTAGGTTTCTCCCTAAATTTACTACAATTATTTAAAACAGATATCAATCATTTTTATTGATAAAACAAATACACACAATTTTTAATAAAATGGATACTAGAAAGCTGTAAGTATATCTTGTGTATATTCAACATGTACAAGAGTACAATATTAGGTTCATGATTTTTCTATTTTAGCAACCACAATGGTGGAAGTGGCTGGAGCACTGTCAAAGTCGTAGCTCTACCGAAGATTTCAAATTAAAGTTTCATAGGTTTGTTTGAGTTTCATAGGTTCCCTAAAAATAAAATACTTGCTAAGAAATGGTAACATTCTCTAGGAATGGAGCAAGATGCTCATTCATTAATTTCCAGAGGAAGAGAATATGTATGTGGTTCACATTTCAAAAGGAAATGAAGAGAACTAAAGTTCCTACATGATTCCTGAGGAAACCTATGACACAGTTTAGTAATATAATATTTCTAAACTGTGCCTATGATTTCTAGTAAGCACTAAATATTTATTTACATGAATGAATCGACAACTCTTATAAATCCGGTTCAGAGCATCTTGTACCCTTGTTATATAAACTTGTACATGCAGTTTGAGTAATAGATTAACTAGTTGTTACTTTTACTTTGTTATCTGTGGTTGTTACACCATTCCAGGATATATGACAAATGTCTGAAACTAGCTGAGTATTACCGAAAATATCAGGAAAAGTAGGTAAGCTGAATCTAACTTTGGGAAAAACTTCACAGTATAGTAGTTCGAATATCCTAAATTTTACCAATAGAATTCTAATGTTTGGTTGTACGCATTGACCTATTATACTATATAATACTTAGAATATAAAATACTTTTCTATATTCTAAGATATAATAATATGATTATTGGCGAATCCAAAAATCTAAACTCCCTCTAGCGGCGAAATATCGCCCTAAGAAAACAAGTATACTTCGGAGTAATCCCGTTCAAAATACATGGTTTTTAATATAAATTAGTGATATTTTCGTTTAATATACGAAGATTGGTGTAATTATTAGGTTTTCTGAATAGTAGAATTGATGCTGAGAAACTATCGAAAGGTATTTATACGAGAATTATAAGTTAACATATATAAGATTATTCTCAAATTCATGTGTTAAATTTCAGGTTAGGGGCTATATTTAAGCTGAGCAGAAATAAGAAGATTCATTTACATAATATTGGCTAGTGGAATATTTTCATCATGAGTGAATGAATTATAATGCCCTTGATATATTGAAAGAAGAGAAGCTTGGGTGAGAAGATTGAAGATGGGAAAAATTATTGTTTTCTCTCATCATTTTAGGATTGATAATCTTGTCATAGGTCTGTTGTAAAAAATTTTGTGAATAATTCATAATATTTATTTATATATCTTTTCAGCTTCAAAATTTCAGCAAATGAAAGCTCCTGAACTTGAAGCTACTGCTGTGACTTCTCGAAACTTGCGACGTAGTTAATATCCAGAAGAAATGAATAGGGCTTGTATGGCCCAACATAAATTGAGGAGAGAATCCAGGAATGATACTCTTAGGGATAAACATATAATTTCTCAATCAACAACTCAATGTACTCATTTCCATGATTTTGAAAGTGGTGTGTAAATCAAAGAAAAAAATGCTGCAATATTGTCTGCTTTGAGTAAAGAGGAACAATCTGCTGTGCATGTGCTATTCAAAATGCAATCTGTGAGATTTGAAAATGCAGAGGAAGTATCTGAAGACAATGGAACAAGTGAACACTAGTGATTTGATGTGAAATTTTGTTAACGCCATTTAAAATAAGAAACAATTGAACTCCTTGACTGAATTTGCAAACACTGGGTTTGAAAGATTATGGGCGGGTTTCACAAAGCTTTAATTGTACGATTTAAAAACCTTATGTAAATTCGAACCAATCGAATCACTCGTTTTGAAATTTCAACGAATTGCGTTGGCTCCAATTAATTTAACGGTGCAATCGAAGTTTTGTGTAACCGACCCTATGAGTTTTCAAACAATTATAAATTTTCAAAGGTTTGTTCTATGTTTATGTCAGCATTTTGTTTTAGTCATTTCACTTTGACTTGGCAATCATGTGATTGCCAAGTCAGAAGAGATGTATGTACATCTCTTCTGACTTTTTGGTGTCATCTCTGGCAAATTTTCCATTATAAACAAATATTTTATCTATAATTGATTGTTATCTTAATATTGTGTGATGAAAGATATATACAATTTACATTTTAAAATTACAAACAAAACACAAATAAAGACTGGAAAAAATTTCAGAATCGTTTATTCATTTTGCAACATATGATTGAAGAAATGATTAAATGAAATGTTCTCAACCTAATTTTGTTCGTAATCTTCATGAAAGGGAGCACCCACTTTCAAAAATGATTTGGGAAAACTTTAATAAACAATGAAGTCGTATGTTTCCAAATTCAACGGATTCATCTGAACTTGCGTGCAGCATGAATGATTCTGCTTCAATTGGATATCACTTCGAGGTAGTACCATTCATTTACGAATTCTGCAGAATCTCATGGATCTAGGAAATACTTTCAAATATATTATTCTACGTCATTTGAGTAATCCCAACAAGTGTAAAACATATTCATTTGACCAAAATAATTGTTCCTACAAGTAATTTAAATATCTTCGCATACAATTTTTTCATCATTCGTGGTGAAAACGAGTTGTTCTTCTGAGTTCGCCACACTTAATGTACAATCAGAAATGCATTCACACACACTACCATCTTAAAAAGCCTTTAAATCACTCTTAAAATGAAAATCTATTCATTTATTTCACAAAATGATATAAATATCCCGTTGTCATTAAAAAATTGACGAAAAAACCCCTAGCGCCACTCAGACTTGTGGTTAAATTTCGAACCTAGAAAACAAGTATTTACAGCGCCCTCAACGGTAGTTGGATTCGCCAATATTATACCGTATAATAGGTCAATGGTTGTACCTCTATGATTCTAAGCTCTAACCTCAATTTCAACATTCAAAATAAGTTAGATGTGCATGTGAAGTAGCTGTGACAAAGTTTGAATTTTGATTGAAGATTTTTGTAATATAATGGATTCTAAATCAGGGAATGGTTTCGTGCATTCAACTCCTGTTCCTAGAATATATAAAATCGCTTCAAAAATTGCTGAAAAATTGAAGGAAGGAAAGGATAGCTTAAAAAATCTAATATATGCAGAGAAGCACGTTAATTTAAAAACATTGTACGCACTTGTTGTAGACTTGTTCAAAAGAGAAGAAATAATTGATGAAATCATAGGAAAATCGCAGTTACTAGTGAAAGAACCCGATTAAACGTGTGGTTGGCCAAAATTTTAATCAGTGAATTATTATGGGGCAAATCTAAAATGGTGAAGGGAAGTAAACCTGTTGATACTATTCTAGGGTACGAAGAAATTCTCAGGAATTTGCTCAAAGATTGTAATGACTCCGTTAAACCTATCTTGAAATATAACATTTCAAAACCAAGATATGTAAGAGTTAACACTCTGATAATATCCACCAATGAGGCCGTCAATAATTTTCGAAATGAGGGTTGGTCTTTGGTTCCATTCTTCAACAAAACTGACTACGAAGGCTTCCTAGAACGTATAAGTTCTCTCAAACCGAACGAATTTATGACAGACATTCACATACCTGACTTACTGATATTTCCACCAAAAACAGAGTTTCACAATCACAGGGCATATAAAAAGTACAGTATAATTTTACAAGACAAAGCAAGTTGTTTACCGGTTCATCTGTTGGCCCCCCCACCTGGATCTATAGTTTTGGACGCATGTGCCGCTCCTGGAATGAAAACATCCCAAATAGCAGCTCTCATGCAGGACAAAGGTACAATCTACGCTGTCGAATTTAATTCAAGGAGAGAAGCTATATTGAGAGATCATGTAATATCAGTCGCTTCTTCATGCGTTAAAACGATGTTAAAAGATGTCATGCAAGTGACAGATGAAAATTGTCCAGATGTCGAATATATATTGGTCGATCCAAGTTGTTCGGGATCAGGTAAGGTTTGAACTGAATAACATTATAGATTTTTTTCTAATTCTGTGTCAAATCCGTTCATTCTGCCACAAAATTGTGCAAGAATATCTCATTGTGGCACAGTTCTCATGGTGATATTTATTGATTACATGTTGCCCTCCCTACCTGTAATTATTGCAGATCTATTCAAATTTTATGACTAAACAGCTAAAACTAGGATTGAGTAGTAATTGCTATATTATTGTATCATTACTTTGACCTCACCTCTCTCAAAGCTCAATCAATTGTTTTAGATTTATTATTCCCCCAATTTTGTTATTATAAACTTATCAAACTATTTGAAATTGTTCTTATAATTTTTCAATCAAATAGATTGTTTTGTAGTTTTTTGTTATGGTAATTTTTCAATAGAAACTTGAAACATAATTTTCCTACTTAATAAGTTTATGATACATTTTCCTTTGCAGGCATTACCGATCGAATAGAAATTGAAAAACTAGATGTTCCATCCAAAATGGCGCGATTGAGAAAACTATGTAACTTTCAAGCAAAGTTGTTGAGACATACAATGAATGCTTTTCCCAAAGCAAAGAGAATAGTTTATTCTACTTGCTCAGTAAATTCCGAGGAAAATGAGGATGTTGTTAGACAAACTTTAGAAACTTCTAGAAATTTTAAACTTGTGGACGCAAAAAAAGCATTACCATCCTGGAATACAAAAACATCTGCTTCATGTCCAGAAATAGGAGATATGTGTATATTTGCTTCACCAGAAGAAGATAAAACCAATGGATTTTTCGTTGCAGTCTTTGAACGTTTACAGGAAGGTGAAAAGAACAAATACTTAAATTTCGAGCTATGTAAATCTTTTGATAAAAAATCAAGAAACAAGAATTATGATGATATTGAAGAAACCAACACAGAAGAAATTGATTCCCATAATAATGGAAAAATAAACGAAAACAACATCGCAAATGAAGAAAATATCGGAGGGAAAAAGAAAAGGAAGAAGGAAATTAAACAATCACCAATGAAAAATCCTATTGCGGCTTCACCAGAAAACTTGCATGAAGATCAAGTATGTTTATTGAAAAAAAGGAAAAAAAACAGAAGTTCCCAAGATGGAAGAAATTCTGAAGTTTCAGAAAACACTCGCTCCAACGAATCCGAAGCTATGATGCCTGAAGAAAAAAAGAAAAAGAAAGAAAAAATTCATAAAGAAGAAAATGAAGAAATATATGACAATTCTGTCCAACACAATAATACACCAAAAAAGGAAAAGAAACATAAAAAGAACAACAAAGAAGGGGATAAGGTTTCTGAATCTTTGACTGAATATTCTACCAATGATTCCATATCATGTCAAGAAAAAAAGAAGAAACACGAAAAAGAGAAAAACACTGAATGTGTCACTGAAAATTTAATTGATGACAATATTGATCAAATCTCGAATGGAAAAAAAAAGAAGAAAACTAATAATCCATCCAGAGATCAAGATGAAAAATCTTTTTTGGAATCTTCAAATTGCAATGACTCCATTTCACATAAGGTAAAAAAGAAGAATATAAAAGAGGATGAGATAAAAAGTGTTGATGCTTCAGTTGTACTAAATCACAGTAAAGAAGAAAGTGAAAATATTGACAATTCTGCCCTATGTGATAACACACCAACTGAAAAAAACAAAAAAAACAAAGGCGTGAATAAAATGGAAGCTGTTTTAGATGAATCAGAAACTGTAACGACAAATGAAGAAAATAAGACTAAGAAGTTGCATAAAAGGAATAAAAATCCTGATTTACCAATGGAAAATCTGGAACAGCACGAAATTAGTGTAGATGAGTCAAAAGAAAAGAACAAAAAGAGAAAGAAAACTTCAATTGTAACGAATGAAAATTCTGAATCAGCCGAAGTATTCAAAGGGAAGAAGAAAAACAAAGATGAAAATTCAACCATTGAAAGTCCTTCAGAACCTGAAATAGACGGAGAGTTAGGTCAAATGGAAATAACCAAAACAAAAAAGAAGAGGAAAGCATCTATTGGTGATAAGGTTTTGAAAGAACCTAATGAAAAGAAAATTAAGAAATAAAGCAATGTAAAATTTATGTTACAGAGTTAATTTTTAGTTGAATAAAATTAAGAAGGAATAAAGCAATGTAAAATTGTTACAGGATTAATTTTTAGTTAAATAAATTGTCCTCCTTAATAAAATTTTTTTCTAAATCCCTTGCGGGAACAATAAGTGTGAGGCTTTTTTTTTGCTTCATCAAAATGGATCATATTGCTCATTCAATATAAGAAAAATGAAAAATTTTCAGCATCAATACTTTAACAATTCTCTGAACTGCATCTTTTGTTCAGTGGATGATAATCATCTGTTATGAATTAGCCAGTAATGTGGCACACCGAAAAAAAACAAAGAACAAAAATTAAACATCAGATTGAAAATAATAATTTATTCAAATCTGAACAAATAAACAATTTTTCAGAATGCTCATCTCAAACGTAGTTTGCCTCTGCTTGGGTGTACAGACTTGCGGCAAAAACAATATCTCTTTTGATAGCATTCGAAGCCTCTTCCATTTTTTCTCTCAAGGCAATATTCCCTATGGTTTTCGCAGCATCACGTACATCACAAATGGTGTCATTCAACTGTTGTATACATCTGACAATTATTCCTTCTTGGTATTCTGTGTGCTGCATAATTTCTGCAAACGACTGAAACAGAAAATTCTGTGAAGGATACTGCTCCAAACTCTTTTGTAGTCAAAAGTATACAGGGTTATTCACGAATATGGCTCTATAGAATATTTTTAGGAAATACGCAAGATTTAGGATTGAAATTCTAAAGGTGAGCTTCAAGTAAGAAGATGACTTCTCCTATATTTTATGAAGGTTCTAGGACTTCCGGTTTTTCCGGAAGTGAAATCACCTTTTCTTTTTCAAATGGGAAGACTCATTTTTCGTTGCATAAATATATTCTCCATTGAATTCTGAGTCTTTTTGATTCCGAAAGTTTGAATTTTCCTGAGAAAATTGTCTTTAAATGAGGAAATACGAAAAAATATCTCAAAATTGAACTCTGTTGAAATACAGACAACTTCGAGGTTTTTTCATTGAAAATCTCTGAGAAGAAAAGCTGATGCTTCTTTTCTGATAACGTGATTTTCAGAATATGATACAGGAGGTCACAAATTATTTATCAAAGTTAGAAGTGACGAAAAATCAAAATATCTTTTTTTTTGAAATTTAAACCCCATTTCTTCGGTCAATTAGGTCATTAGCGGTCAAATGAAATTTTTGGAAATTTCTGTTATTGAGAAAATATTTTCTAAAGTTCAGAGGAGTTAAGTTCTTGAATTATCATCTGTAATGCGAGAGCAACAATTGGTTTAAAGTTCCCAATGTGGGTATTAGTGAAGTCAACGTAAAAAAATTCTCTGTAATGCAGAAAAAAATAATTTGTAATAATCTTTAATGTTTTTGAAAGAATAAGAATTTTATTACTGAAAATTCATATTTCCCTACCATGACAAAAAAGAAATTCTCCAGAATTAAGCATTTGCAGAAATTATCCTAAGCTTAGAAATATAAAGAAAAACTGGACTCGTCTGAACTATAAGAAAATATATTCCCGATAACAGAGATTTCCAAAAATTTCACTATGCCGCTAATTATTTTCCAGAAAAAAAAAACACATTCGGAATGAGATTGAAAATTGAAGACAAAATCGTTTTTCCTAAATATCTCGAAAAATATTCATTTTGGGATAAAAGTCTTGGAGGTATGCTCCTATCATTTTTTGACAAAGATTTCGAAAATGCTTCAGAAAAATGGGGTTCCAATTTGAAAAAAAACGATTTTTTGATTTTTCGTCACTTCTAACTTTAACAAAGAATTTGTGACCCTCCTTATCATGTTCAGAAATTTTTTTTTCGTATTTTCTCATTTAATGAGAATTTTCTCGGGAAAATTTTAAACTTTCAAAATCAAAAATACTCAGAATTCAATGGAGAATCTATTTATGCAATAAAAAATATTTTATAGAGCCATATTCGTGAATAACCCAGTATAGGGTTTTCAATGAAATATTCATCCACATCTAGATTCTCTTACCTTCTTAGAAGCCCATTCGTACACTATATTGACCACACCAAAATTAAGTTCTTCTTGTATATCTACACTTCTGATTTGCAATTCTCCTTCTTTATCTAGAATTTCTGAATGAATGTTCTGCAACTGCTCAATTGCCTGAAAAAAGTTTGAGTTCTTCAAAAAGAAAACGGAAAAAACTTCAAATTTCAAAACGAATTAACAAAATGATTACCTGAAAGTAATAAAATAATACGAAACAATAAAATGAAGATGAAAATATCATTCTCAAATTGAGCTGACCTTTGTTAGAGATGGTTCTAATCCTTTTAGCAGGTCATTCACGTTTTCTTTGTTTCTGGACCTAACTTGAAAGACGAGAGTGGACAGAAGCGCCGCAACTTCTGCCGGTTTCAAATCGCCCAATACGTTCCTGGTAATCAGTTCTGTGATGAGCAATTCATTCATTCCCATCTGACAGGCTACTTTGCCTTTCATTTTGACTGAAAAAAAAGGATCATGAAGCTATGATGCCTAAAGAAAAAAAGAAAGAAAAAATTCACATTGGCCTCGCCAACAAAATTAAATGAAGAGCAAGTATGTTCATTGAAAAAAAGAAAAGAAAACAGATGTTCACAAGATGGAAGAAATTCTGAAGTTTCAGAAAACACTCAGTCCAATGAAGTAATGATGCCTAAAGAAAAAGAGAAAAACTTCATAAAGAACAAAATGAAGAAATATACCTAAGACAATCCTGTCCAACACAATCATACATCAAAAAAAGAAAAGAAACATGAAAAAAATCATCAGAGAAGGGGATAAGATTTCTGAATCTTTGACTGAATATTCTACCAATGATTCCATATCATGTCAAGAAAAAAATAGAAAAATAAAAGAGAAAAAACACTGAACCTGCCACTGAAAATTTAATTGATGTGAATATTATCAAATCTCAAATGGGAAAAAAGAAATCTAACAGGCTACTTTTCCTTTCATTCTGACTGAAAAAAAAAGGATCATGAATTATTTTTCAAGACCTCAGAAACCACTCATTTTCTACAAATCTCTAGTTGTTCAATGATCGGCATCATAAAAAAATATTAACAAAAAAACACTCACCAATATTATCATTATCGACGTATTCAAAATACTTCAGTAGCTTTATTCGATTCTGATAGTCTGGATAAAGAGCTAGACTAGATTTCGAAAGCAGAAACTTTAAATTGTCTCTCGCTTCCTCTAGGTACTTCTTTGAGAAGACTATCGAAAATTGTTCTACAAAGTTCGGAATTTGGGTGCCGAACAAGGTGTCGTGTACTTTTTCCTTCAGCCTGTACAACTCTGTCAGTTCAAGATAGAGGTTGCTTTCTCTGATGTGGAGATCACTTATGAAGTGTAAGTATTGAAGATTCCCCGTTTCCGGATTATTAGCGGATAAAGAAAGTTTGTGAAGTTCTTGCGTAGCCTTCGTAACAGTTTGTCCAGGTGGGTCGTTTTTGAATCTTGGTTGCAGTCTGAAAAAATACATATTCGATCAAATTGATGGATACAGAGTGAATTTCAAAGTGATTCCTCATTTGTAAAACGAAGTTTTAATACAACATTAATGTTTAAATACTTCTCCAAACCTGAATTGGCCTTCACCAAACTGATAATAGAATTGAACCTATTTTATAATCAATTTCGTATATGTATTAGAAATTGTATTCAAAATAGGTTGTCTGAAAAAATCCTAAAATTTTGCAACATCAAGATAATAAGAAAATTTAATATTGGACTCATAGCATGAAACATGTAGAATGTGCAGAAACAGTGTTGTCTATTATTCACCTGGACGAATAACTGCCAAGTTTGAACAGATATGTTGATACCAGTCACTTTCATTTGTGTGATAATAGAAAAAAACTATATCAGAATAAGCGCTGTTTTATTGTGACCACGTTGATTTAGTATATTCTGCAAAAAATTCGGTCCTAATAGAGTTTTTATAGTTTTAAGGATTCAAATTTCGACGCGCCAGAGAGATCCGAGGTAGATATACAGTGTAATAATAAAGGACCGAACATCGCAGTCTGATAGGACCCTGAATGTAAGACAGTGCGCATGCTCGGACGTAAAGTATGGAGAGTAGAAGTGCCCTTACTACCCTTCATATTGTAAACAGTACGGCGTTATTTTGGAGCAACTGACATTTGAAAGTCAAACAAAATAATTAATTAAATACATAACAGCCTATTGTATTTATTATGATACTATAATGGATACTAGAATCTAGGCATTCTGTGCCTTCGTCAGCTATTGAAGTATTGACATGTTCGTAGAAACAAATTTTCATATTTAATGTTAATGTTTGAAATTTCATTTTTATTTACATCAATAAAAAAAATTTGTCTTATTGTCTCCAGGAAAATTTTAAAAAATTATTATTTTTTAACCTAAGGTAAAAACTGAAAACCAAAAAAAATTTTATTTGATAAAAACGAATTCAAGGAACGTTAAAATTGGGCTAATTCGAATTAGAACAACTGAAACAATCATATAATAGAGAGTTATCGAAACGCAAATAGAGGCCTTACTTTGATAAAGTTTCCCTTATTTTGACATTTACTCATGCGCATTCCCAATAGTATATTCTAAAACAAGTTGCAGAATGAGCACCTATTCTCTATTTCAGTCAAGTTTTGTGAAATACTCTCGAAATTCAAATAAAAATTCAGGTTAGTGACTTTTATATTTCATCTTGGCAGTTGGTGTGACTCACAAAATTTGACAGATTACGGAATTTGAATTGATTTGATTCGAAACTTGATTGGATCGAAGGTCAGTATTGACAACTACAAAACGAAAAATATACCTGAAACCATGCTGCAATGGGCGCATTCAGCAGAGAAAACAGTTACGGAACTGTTACCGAATTTCTATGATCTTCTGCTGAACGTTGAGCTACCTATGTAACATGTTGGGTAGCGGTCGCCATTTTTAGTAGCGTACTTGGCTTGCGCTCCTTTTCGGTAACGTGTTGTGTGACTGACAGTTGTGACAGTTTGCTACCGCTCTTTCTGCTGAATGCGCCCGATGTCAACAGATTTCCGCTACCGGTACCTATCAGTAGCGCAAACAGTTTTGTTAGCGCTCTTTCTGCTGAATGTGCCCGATGAGTTTCATTACAGCACTACTTTTAGTACTGTAATGAACTCATTTCCATACTGAAATGGAGAAAAGATTTTAAGGTGGTCTGTAATAAAACACGGGCCTCCTGTACTGAACTTAAATAAAGGACAGCCGTATTCAATTAAAAGATCCATTATTTTGACAGTTCTCGCAATCTTCTAGGTTAAACAGCTTCTCACAACTGTCAAAATAAAGGCAATGTCATAATGAAGCTGTCAAGAAATAAATCGTTGCGATAGCTCAAATATCCGACCAACGTTAATGGATATTTTATGACAGGATCCTTTAATAAGGTGAGGCCTGTATTTATTTGTGTTTCGATAACTCTCTATGATGACTTGATGAATACTTTTAAATTTTTCATCGTATTTATTTTCTGAAACAGTTTGTAATACCTGCTATGGCAACGAAAAAAAAACGGATGCTGCTTGAGTTTGTTCAGCTTCATGATAGTCATATGATATTTATTTTTTTACGAAAAGCTAGCTTCAACGAACGATTTTTATAAATTTCATCAGGTAAAAGAATCGCCTGAACCACACAAAAAACACTTTTTTGCCCACTTGCACTGTAAAATATAAGTCTGACTTACGTCCAACTTAGATTTGAAGTTAGGTTTGAGACGTCTTTTCTCTTGCACCTCAGTTTGAGTGCCTCATAAATTATGACTATTTTGAGTCGCGAAGCAAGACTTTAGCCCGTCTCAAATATTCATAACGTCAAAAACGAACTTCAGTTTTGACGTGTTGCTTTTGATTGCGTGAATTTAATAATTATTACGGATAGAACTTTATTGAATGATATTGATGATCTATATGAGGATGATTTCGACATGATAGATATCGTTGATTATGGCTTTCCTAGAAGTCTAGAATTTAATAGAGCCGATCACTACTTATCTAGGTATAATAACCAACCGGGACAATCAGATAGTTATGGAAGATCATGAGAAATACAGGATATGGGAAGACTATGTAGAAAAACTTTTTGACGATAATAGACCAGAGCAGACCAGAGAACTCGATACGGGGGAATGTCTACCTGGACCCTCTATTACCAAAGACGAGGTGGAAAAGGCTGTACTAGAAGCTAAAAACCACAAAGCAGTTGGTCCAGATGAAATACCATCAGAAATATTGAAACTCCTGGACGAAAGGGGCATAAGAGTGCTTCAAAAGCTGTTCAACAAGAAATATGATACTGGTCATTACCCTGAACAGTGGCTATCTTCAATTTTTATTCCTATTCCAAAAAAATCGAATGCGAGAAAGTGCGAAGATCATAGGCTAATTAGCCTTATGAGCCATTCCCTGAAAATATTCCTGAGAATAATACATCAGAGATTATATAGGAAATGTGATAATTATATGAGCTGGTACAGACCTGGAATCGCTACACATGCCATAAAACAGCTACAACTATATAGAATGGATGTAACGGCTATACAAGAAATGAGATGGATAAGATCGGGCTCTCTACAGATGGAACAGTCACTGGTCTTCTGGTCGGGGGACGAAAGAAGACACGAATATGGATGTGGCTTTGTAGTCAGTGGAAAATTGAAGTCTGCTATAATCGAATTCAAGCCAATTAATAAACGCATGTGCTCCCTAAGACTAAAAGGAAGATGGTTTAATTTAACTCTATTCTCAGTGCATGCACCAACAGAGGAAGCAGATGCAGACGATAAGGAAATATTCTACGAACTGCTTGAACAACACTACACAGCAGCACCTAGACACGACATTAAGATCATATTGGGCGACCTCAATGCCAAACTTGGCAAAGAAGAAAACCTTAAGATGGTTATTGGTATGCATAGCCTACATGACACCACGAATGACAACGGATATCGGTTGGTGGATTCTGCAATAGCTACTAACATGGTGATCAAAACCACACATTTTCAAAGGAAAGATATACACAAGGTAACATGGAATTCCAATGATGGAATCACACGGAACCAGATAGACCATGTACTCATTGATGGAAGACACTCTAGCAACATTATTAGTGCACGAAGTATGAGAGGGGCAGAGAGTGATTCAGATCACTTTCTGGTAAGGGCAAAATTGAGAGCAAGACTGAATACAACATGGACAAATCAAAGTGTTCCAAGAAATGTGTGGAATGTTGAAAACCTAGATATACAAGAAAAAGAGGAACAATATCAACGACAAATACTGATAAAGTTCCAGACCCTGGAGGAGGAGTCGTCGGAGAGGGAGACGACAATAAAACAGAGGTGGCAGAGCATAAAAGAGACCATAGAAGAAGCGGCAGAGGTGCACATCGGGAAAAAGAGAAGAAGCGCGAAAAAGAAATGGTATGACCAGGAGTGCGAGCAGGGCTTGAGACGGAAAACACAAATGAGGTTGGAACTGCTAGCAAGACCGACAGAAGAAAACAGAGAAGCTTATAATAGAATCAGAACAGAAGTGAGGAAATTGTTGAAGAAGAAGAAAAAACAATATACAGAAGAAAGAATCCAAAAGCTCGAAGATAAACACAAAGCAGGTCAAGCTAGACTGTTCTATAGGGAACTAAAAACACTAAAAGAAAACTCAATAAACAACCTAAAATTCATAATGGATGAATCAGGACAACTACTCACAGCGGATGAGGACATAAGGCGACAGTGGGGAGAATACTTCAGACAACTACTAAACCCCCTTAACCCAACTGTGATGAATGAGAACAGCAACTACCAAACAGCTGACCCAGAGGTATCACTGCCGACGCTGGAAGAAGTTATGAAAGCACTAAAAACACTAAAAAAACACAAAGCACCGGGACCAGGCAGAACTCCTTGGTAGAGGGGGAGAAAGACTACATATGGAAATGCACCACCTAATATGTGAAATCTGGCAAAAAGAGGAAATACCTACAGAATGGCATGGAAGCTTCATAATACCCATTCATAAGAAGGGGGATAAACACATTTGTACAAACTATAGAGGAATTTCACTAGTAAATACAGCTTATAAAATGATGGCTATCATATTGATGAGAAGAATAATCCCATACGCAGAGGAAATCATAGGCGATTACCAATGTGGTTTTCGCCCCGAAGATCCACTATCGACCAGATTTTTATACTACGACAAATATTGGAGAAGAACTTGGAATACAATCGTGATGTGAACCAGGTTTTTGTCGATTTCAAACAGGCATTTGACTCTGTGAGCAGGGAAGTGCTGTGGAGAGTCATGTTAGAGATGGGAGTCCCCAAAAAGTTGATAAGCTTGGCACAGGTATGCGTGCAGAATTCAAGTGCGCAGGTTAGAATTGGCAATATTACTTCAGATGAATTCCAAATTGAAAACGGTCTTAGACAGGGAAACCCCCTTTCCCCGTTATTATTCAACTTCGCCTTGGAATATGCAGTTAGAAAAGTACAATCAAAACTATCAAACGGTTTCGCAACACAGGGTTCGAAGGTCCTACTGGCTTTTGCCGACGATGTGGACATAATCACACAATCCGTTAGAGACGCGAAAGAAGTTTTCACCCTGTTGGAAGAAGGAGCCAAGGAAGTAGGCCTCAGGATCAATGAAGACAAGACCAAATATATGGTAATCACTAAAAACCCAAGATCACGTATTGGTCAAAATATTACTATAAATGACTACAATTTTGAAGTAGTAAAAGAATTTAAATATTTGGGAGCAGTCATAACAGATGATAACAAGAATGAAAGAGACGTGGAATCGAGAATTATGGTCGGAAACAGGGCATATTATTCCTTGGCAACACATTTAAAATCAAAATTAATTTCAAGAGAAGCGAAAATAAAAATCTACAGAACAATCATTCGTCCCGCAATAACTTATGGGAGTGAGACATGGATCCTGAATAAACGTGAGGCTGATAGATTGCTGGTACTGGAACGGAAGATCCTGAGGGCTATTTTTGGGCCTTGTAGAGACGAAATAACGGGAGAATGGAGAATAAGAAAGAATCAAGAACTACAGGCACTCTATGGGAACGAGAATATAGTGCGACATATCAAGTCCAATCGCCTAAGATGGGCAGGACATGTCATGAGGTCACAAGATGGAAGACTCCTCAATACAGCATTCTGGGAAAAGCCTGAGGGTAGAAGAACGGTTGGTCGTCCAAGAAAACGGTGGAAAGACGCAGTGACCAGTGATTTGCAGAGACTGGGAATAACACAATGGGAGCTAGCAGTACGAAATCGACTAGAGTGGAGAAGAATAGTAAATGCGGCCAAGACTCACCTTGAGTTGTAGAGCCATTGATGATGATGATGATGATGATAATTATATAAGCGACTCGCAATTTGGATTTAGACAAGGGTTGGGTACAAGAGAGGCAATAGTCGCAATACAGGTTCTTGTACAGAACTGCAGGCTATGACCAAAGAAAAAATGTTTGTCTATCCCTGAGTTGCAGGAAAGTCCATTAAATTTAATGCTGCCTCAATTCTCCATTAAACGGACTATCCATGGCTACCGTCTATGGATATTTCGTTTAAGGGAGGATTAAGGCGGCATTAAATTTTAATGGACGTTCCTGCAACTCAGTGTATGTTTCATAGACTACGAAAAAGCTTTCGATAGAGTTCAACATCACAAACTTATGCAGCTCCTCAAAAAATTGGATTTGGACGAAAAAGACATTCGTTGTGTCGAGAATCTATATTGGCACCAAAAAGCGCAGGTCAAAGTAAATCATGGTCTAACTGAGCAGGTTCCGATTCGTAGAGGAGTACGTCAAGGCTGTATATTGTCCCCGCTCCTGTTCAATATATACTCTGAAGCCATCTTTAAAGAGTCAATTGAAGATAGAGACACTGGGATCAAAGTCAATGGAGTCTGGATCAACAACATACGATACGCCGATGACACAGTGCTGATTACAGATAATATAAATGACCTACAACAACTAATTAATATAGTAGGCGAACATAGCCAAAACATGGGATTAAATATCAACATCAAAAAAACTAAATTCATGATTATCACTAGGGAAGCGATTACGTTTGAAAATTCTAGAGTAACATATAATGGAACACATATAGAACGGGTAGAAAAATTTAAATATCTAGGAACATGGCTCTGTCAAGAATGGTCATCGGACGACGAAATAAAATGCCGAATTGAACAAGCTCGAAGTACATTCATAAAATTTAAGAATGTATTTACATGTACCGATTTTGATCTTGATCTTAGACTGAGACTAGTGCGATGCTACGTTTGGTCAGTGCTTCTTTACGGAGTGGAGGGTTGGACCCTTAAGGTAAAAAACATCAACAAATTAGAGGCATTCGAAATGTGGATATATCGTAGAATCCTGAAGATACCATGGACTGCCAAAGTGAGGAATGAGGATGTTCTCAGGCGTATCAATAAAGACCGTGAACTCTTTAGCATCGCGAAGAAACGAAAAATTGCATACCTTGGCCATATAATGCGAGGCCATAAATATCAATTCCTTCAGCTGATAGTCGAGGGCAAGATTGAAGGTAAAAGAGGATTAGGACGGAAGAGGATATCCTGGTTGCAGAACGTGAGGCAGTGGACGGGTATACAAGATATTCAGACATTGATCCATACAGCTAGAGATAGAGAAACCATGAAAAATGTGGTCGCGAACGTCCATTAATGGATATGCATTGGAAGAAGAAGAAGATCACTACCATGATATGGAGGAATTCGCATTTTTTCTGCGATTTCGTTTGACCAAAAAAGAATTGCCAAGTGATATGTAAGTACATATCTTATTATATCTTATGTATGATGATGTCACACCTCAAAGAAGGGAGTTTAAGCCTTGATGATTGTAGGAATCACAGTGAATCACCGATGAGTCAACTCCTTACATGCCTCCGACTCTACGCATCAGCAGGACATTTATTGGCTGTAGCCGATTTGATGAAAATCCACGAATCTACAGTATCAAGAATAGTTGTTCGAGTTTCAGTATTCATAAAAATGCCTCAGACAGAAGCAGAATTACGTTCCACCCTAACCCAATTTTACCAAATTGCTGGATTTCCTCGTGTTATTGGAGCAATTGATTGTACCCATGTAATTATAAATTCTGCAGTTACAATTTACTCTTGTGAATATGAAAAGAATTACTTCGATGATATTCCACAGGTGGAGAATTATATCATTCAAGTTACAAATAAAGCGCGTGCTTAACAGAGTCGTTTCTATTAAATAAGCGGTGCAAGATCTGATCCGTTAAGGCGGGGAAATGCCTCAAAATTTAAGGGCGCCTTAGATGAGGGTGTCTTAACCAGAAAACGGCGCAAGTTGGCATAACTAATTCTAAATTTCAGCCTAACCTTTTGTTCCAATCGCTGATTATCAAATCCGGGTTGGTCTTGATGACCTTACCGGTTATCTCCAAAATATCGAGGGGGCCAATTTCGATCAGCTCATGGTCAACGTTCCCAACGGGACAGTAAATTTTCGTGGTCGCCAATGAGATCATTCGGTACCACAAAGCAGTCTTTTCGTCCAGTTTGCAGTTTTGCAAATCTTTGTCGGTGAGAATCAAAACTTTGTACTGGTTTCCACGAGTCACAGAGAGCAGAAGGGCCAGTTTGTTGATGTGATTCTTCCAGCAGATCAATAGGATCCTACCGGGCGTCATGACTTTCTGAGCGTGGCACATCACGTCCGACTGAAATTGAAAAAGAGTAGAAATGGCAACAGTCGAAGGTCTCACGAGAACTTTGATAAATATACAGGGTGTTTCAGAATAAGGTTCCGTTAATTCGGGATCTCAATCCTCAGATTATTTTATGATATAAAGATCCCATGAACTATGGGTCTCTGACCCACTGTTTCTGAAATACAGGGTGTTGAAATTTTAAAAAAATTGTTTTTATGAAATTATTTTCTACACCGTACACGATCTCTTTTTGCGTTTTGGCATGTTATGAGTACGTATTAAGACACATTTTTTCCGATACGAAACGATGTTTAATTTTCACCAATGGCGTCCTTACGGACTTCTGTCCGAACAAGTTTGGTGAAAAAATTGGTACGCCAACGATTTTTTTTCAAATTTTAAATTATTTTCGCATTTTTTTTTGCGTTTTGGTAGGTAATCAGTATGCCATAAAACACATTTTCTGAATATCGTGAAGTAATCAAAAAATTGCATTTTATTTATACTCAGGAAGTATTTGTCGCAGGTTAAAAAACTCAACCGACCATTCTTACTGTTAATTATGTGGTGATTACGAAAATAATTCAAAATTTAAAAAAAATCATCGGCGTACCAATTTTTTCACCAAATTTGTTCGGACAGAAGTCCGTACGGACGCCATTGGTGAAAATTAAACATCGTTTCGTATCGGGAAAAATGTGTCTTAATGCGTACTCATAACGTGCCAAAACGCAAAAAGAGATCGTGTACGGTGTAGAAAATGATTTCATAAAACCAATTTTTTTTTTAATTTCAACACCCTGTATCTTAGAAACAGTGCGTCAGACTGACCCATAGTTCATAGGAACTTTATATCATAAAATCATCAGAGCATTAAGATCACGAATTTACGGAATCTTATTCTGAACCCCAGTATTCAGGGATGTTGATGAAACTTTTGAACTGAAATAATCTGGTTGTTGTGTAACTTATATTAGCTCAAACCCGCGGCTCCGCTCGCGTAATAGTTTCAATTCAAAACGGTACTGATAGGTCCGCAGCCCAACATTCATAATCTCGTATCGAAGGAGAGACAGGCACGTGACTACGTGACAAAGCATCTCGAGTAGATTCAATAATTTCTTGCTCAAATTCGCATTGGTTCAACCTACGGTAACTTTTGAAGTATCCATTAGAAAACTATACTGTAAAAAGTATTTTTCATTAATAATAAATGCCGCAGATAACAAACACATTCAATTTTATATGAATTCATACCATGCCAGTCGGAAACCCTCTTCAAATTCAACATTATTTTGAATTGAACTGAAAATGTTAGAAATGGTTATCGTGGGTTGTCCTCAGCAGTTAGAAATATGCCGTCGCGGACTTTCTCATAGAACTTTTTGAGCACTACAAAATTGTCTCTGACCATGTTTCTCTATCACTTATAGTTTACCCAGCGTCGGCCGTAAAAGCCTGAAAAAACCGGGTTAATTACAGACTTTTTCATGAGAACTCGATATTTTTTCTCGGTTCTTCGTGATAAAGGAATGAACCCTACGTGAAAACCTCCTAAAATAAATTCTCTACATTATGGTTAAAGTTTCATCAAAATCGGTCATCTGGTTCCTGAGTCCATATATTAGTATAGATAGTATAGATAAACACATATGAATTCAAAGAATCTAGCTCAATTATCTACAAACAAAGTTAAAGAATGTACTAAATTTATCTATTATCTAGTTAAGAATTCAGTTAACCTGCAGAATAGACATTATTATTATTATTATTATAATGAACAGGGGTCGTTGTGGCTTCGTTCAGTCTTTCGGGAACTTCGACCGCAAGGATCTTTTGTTCTTTACCCAACTCGTTCATTTAAATCCCAAGGAGGCCATCAATGGTGTTGATGAACCCAGCGACCTCCTTAGGAGCCTTGGCGGTTATTTCATGTGGATCCAGAACCGACTTCCCCATATGAATGGTTCTTAGTTCCGCCAGTTCTGGACACTTGCATACCATGTGTTCAGCCGTTTCCTTCTCTGATCCACATAGCCTGCAGGTTTCATCTGCTGACTTTCCCATGCGATACAAATGATATTTATATCGACAGTGTCCCGTCAGCAGACCCACCATTACTCGAAGCTCAGCTCGTGGCAGCTTTATGAGCTTCCTGGTGTAGGTCGACGAGAATTCCACAAATCTCTTGGCTTGCGCAAGTCTGGGAGTATTTCTCCAAAGCGTTATTTTGTTTGCCGCTTCCCATTGTTGGACCGCTTTCTTGTATTGGTCTATTCCAAGCCCACAGAAAGGTTCAGGTCCAACAGGCTTCAGCCTTGAAGCCTTCTTCGCCAGTTCGTCGGCTGTTTCATTTCCCTCAATACCACAATGTCCTGGTATCCATAGTAGAGTCACTTTGTTGCCTCTGGCCAGTTGCTTTATGGTATTACGGCATTCATATGTCAGCCGAGATTTCTGGCTGTATGATTCCAGTGATCTCAATGTGGCCTGACTGTCCGTGGTGATATATATATGCGCTCCTTTAAGATTCCTTTGAAGGCACTCTTGAGCGCAGGTATAGACTGCTAGTGTTTCAGCCTGTGAAACCGAAGGTTCACTTCCGAGGGACTTGGATATCCTTGTTGCAGAATAGACATAATATGACCTTTAAAGTTCATTATATACATCCGCCAAAAGGAAATTTTGTCACTTCATTTGGAAATCGTTTGAATTTTTTTCAAAGAATTTTCCTTTCACCGCCATAATTGTGGAATTTTCAGGCTGAAATATTTTCAAAAACCAATTTTCAAAATATTTTGGAATACTTCAAAAATATTCTTTCGATCATGAGCAATACAATGATAATATGTGGAAAAGTATAAAACTTTCAAGCAAATGATTAATTGTCCAATCTGGCAACATAGCTGCGAATTTGACGTGACCTCCCAAGGTCACTACTGTCCATTCTGCAGGTTTACCAAGGAAGCAGGTTGAAGATTCACTGGACTTACCATAATACGTTCACGCTGTTTGAAGTAGGGATTAGCACTATCAAAATAGGCTACGAGAGGTTGCAGATAGTTGTTCAGTTCATCTTTACACAAATCGCTGATTTCTTTTTCGATATCTGTCAACTTTTTCTTCCATTCCGTCATTTTTTTCTGATGGTCAGCTTCCAGGAAACTACGGGACATCATACCTTCAACTGATAACTTTTCTGTTCGAAGAAGACTCAGCACCTTAAATTTTAATTTTCATCTTTATAAAACCTAAATTCTCACCACTTATGTTATAAACATGAAAATTCAAATGGTTTGCTTGTGAAATTCTTACGAATTCAATTGAAAGGAAAAAGATATTTTTTTCATTAAAAAAAGAAATCAGAACGAATTACTTTTAGCTGTGATGACATGCTAAACATGCTTATTTAAGTGGTGGAGATAACAATCAGTAATCAACTACTATACCTTCGATAACCAATTTCAACATCACAAATTGAATTCTCATGAACATTTCAATTTTCAAAGTTCGTGAATTAGGGAAAGTTAATTATAATAAAAGTGCCGAAGGCAGTAATATTCTTCCACGAGTTTAAAATTAAAAAACGAGTCGTGAAATGGTGAGTTTTTTAAAATGAGATTGTCAGAATAAGGGTCGGTTTCACAAAACTTTAATTGTGCGATTAAAAAACTTTACGTAACTTCGAACCAATCGAATCACTCGTTTTGAAATTGCAACGAATCACGTTGTTCCAATTAATTTAACGGTACAAACAAGTTTTTGTGAAACCGACCCTACTAAGCCTTCTGTACGAGTATTATACAGGGTTATTCACGAATATGGCTCTATAGAATATTTTTCGGAAACACACAAGATTCAGGATTGAAATTCTAACTTTCGTTTCTCAAATGGGAAGACAATTTTTTATTGCATAAATAGATTCTCTATTGAATTCTGAGTCTTTTTAATTCCAAAAGTTTGAATTTTCCCGAGAAAATTCTCTTTAAATGAGGAAATACTAAAAAATATCTCAAAATTGCACTCTGTTGAAATACAGACAACTTCGAATTTTTTCATTAAAAATTCTCATTTTTGATCATCTCCGAGAAGAAAGGCTGATGCTTTTTTTCCGATAGCGTGATTTTCAGAATATGATACAGGAGGTCACAAATTCTTTGTCAAAGTTAGAAGTGACGAAACATCAAAAAATCGTTTTTTTTAATTGGAACCCCATTTTTTCGAAACATTTCCGAAATCTTCCTCAAAAAATAATAGGAGCATACGTCCAAGACTTTTATCCCGAAATGAATATTTTTCGAGATATTCAATCTCATTCCGAATGTGCTTTTCTACTGGAAAATAATTAGCGGTCAAGTGAAATTTTTGGAAATCTCTGTTATCGAGAAAATATTTTCTTATAGTTCAAACGAGTCAAGTTCTTGAATTATCATCTGTAATACGAGAGCAACAATTGGTTTAAAGTTCTCACATTGAGTTTTACTGAAGTCAACTTGAAAAATTCTCAGGAATGCTGAAAAAAATAATTTGTAATATGTAACAATTTCATTACTGAAAATTCATATTTCCCTACCATGACAAAAAAGAAATTCTCCAGAATTAAGCATTTGCGGAAATTATCCTAAGCTTTAAAAAATATAGAAAAACTGAACTCGTCTGAACTATAAGAAAATATTTTCTCGATAACAGAGATTTCCAAAAATTTCACTTTACCGCTAATTATTTTCCAGTAAAAAAAAACACATTCGGAATGATATTCAAAATTGAAGACAAATTCGTTTTTCCTGAATATCTCGAAAAATATTCATTTTGGGATGAAAGTCTTAGACGTATGCTCCTATTATTTTTTGACGAAGATTTCGAAAATGCTTCGAAATAATGGGCTTCCAATTTGAAAAAAAAAACGATTTTCTGATGTTTCGTCACTTCTAACTTTGACAAAGAATTTGTGATCTCCTGTATAATATTCTGAAAATCACGCTATCGGAAAAAAAGCATTAGCCTTTCTTCTCAAAAATGAGAATTTTTAATGAAACAACCTCGAAGTGGTCTTTATTTCAACAGAGTTCAATTTTGAGATTTTTTTTTTCGTATTTCCTCATTCAAAAAGAATTTTCTCGGGAAAATTCGAACTTTTGGGATCAAAAGGACTCAGAATTCAATAGAGAATCTATTTATGCAATAAAAAATGGGTCTTCACAGTTGAAAAACGAAAGTTGATGTCATTTTCGGAAAAACTGGAAGTCCTAGAACCTTCAAAAAATATACGAGAAGTCGTCTTCTTACATACCTTTAGAATTCCAATCCTGAATCTTGTGTCTTTCCTAAAAACTTTCTATAGATCCATATTCGTGAATAACCCTGTATATTATTTTCTCTAATTCATTGAATTTTTATTGAAATTAATGGGATATTTCTTTCTATGCATATCGTTTAATGATTTTTGCATTGAAAAATATCGATTGGCAGCACTTTAAATTTGACAGATGATGAATAAATCTGTGGCAGGACGAGAACATAATATAATGAATAGATAGATAGATAGATAGATAGATAAATTTCTTTATTTCAAAATATGTACAACATAGAGTGAAACAGTGTCAGAAGAATATACACTTATAAACTACCAAACCTAAAATTAAAGTACTCTGACAATGAGTATGGTTCTAGACTAATTAGCATCTCCTTAACTTTTTTCTTGAATAATCTAAAATTATTAATTACCCTAAAACTATTCGGTAAATGATTATAAATCCTTATACAATTATAAGAAGGATGTTTCTCACTCAAGCTCAGTCTATGCTTTGGATAGTGTAAGTCCAGAGTTCTTGTCTGGTAATTATGAGCAGTTGTGTGCTGTATCATTTCATCTTTGTTTTTGAAAAAAAATATCAAGCATTCGAATAGGTAAATACCATATACTGTTAAAATTCTATTCCCCCTAAATATTCCCCTACATGTCTCTAAAAATTTCAACCTGAACATTACTCTTACAATCCTTTTTTGTACAATAAATATGTCATTTACTCTTGCACTAGTTCCCAGAATATAATGCCATATCTTAAAAGTGATTCGAAATTTGCAAAATAAACCACTTTCATGCAAGGCTCACTTAAATAGTCACGAAGAGCTCTGATCCCATAACCTACTTTACTCAATTTTGTTGACAGATATTCTATATGGGCTGTCCATTTCAAGACTCTATCTATGTAGATACCCAAAAATTTGGTGGAATCTTCCAGTTCTATACTATTTTCACCAATCTCAATAACGTCTTTATTGATTCCTGTTCTAGAACTGAATAGTACTGCAGCTGTTTTTTCCTTATTTAAAATGAGTTTGTTATTGTTAAACCATAAATTAATTTTCCTGAAACAATCACGTGCAGCAATTTCTAGATGTTGTAGGTCCTTAGATTGTATTATAATGTTTATATCATCCGCAAAACCAGTTATGAACTCTGAGATTGAAGTATACAAATCATTTATAAAAATTAAAAAGAGAATAGGTCCCAGAATGCTGCCCTGTGGTACACCAAATTTTGATTCTAATGTATCAGATTTAATTTGCTTTCCATTCTTTATTACACTAACTCTTTGTTGACGTTCGGTTAGATATGAACGAAACCATTTTCCTGGTGTATTCTTTATACCTAATCGGTCTAATTTTGTTAATAAAAGTTCCCTAACTAAACAATCATAAGCACTTGACTGATCCAAAAACAACCCTAGAGCCAGTTCATGTCCCTCAAGCAACCTAATAATTTCTTCAGTGAATTGGTATACAGCAGACTGTGTAGATTTTCCCTTAAGATAGCCATGTTGAGAGCTACTTATGATATTACAATCTTCGATAAATTTCAATAGTCTTTTAGACATGGCTTGTTCAAAAATTTTAGAAAAGGACGACAGCAAGCTAATTGGTCTATAATTTTCCATAGATGTTGCTTCTCCTTTTTTATAAATAGGCCTAATAAGTGACATTTTCAACTGTTTTGGAAATATTCCATACTGAAAGGAGTTGTTCACTATATAAGAGAGAATATTTTTAATCTCATTCACACAATTCTTAATTACACTGGGGGGTACACCATCCTCTCCGCTTGTGAATTTATTTTTCAGTTTATTTATAATTTCTTCTATTTCTTCTGGCGTTGTTTGTTCTAATTGAAATGTTCTACTGTTTAAAGGAATATTGTGAGAGGATGGTGTATCCACCAGGTCACCTAGCAATGTAGGTATTTTCTCTATAAGGAAAGTATTGTACTCATTTGCTTTCTCCCTTGCATCACCCAAGAAAATATGTTCATCGTTATTTCTCTTTTTAGTATTTCCTCTTATTTCGCTACAAATTGACCACATGGTTTTGTTCTGATTTTTTGATTTCTTAATTCTATCATTATAATGATTTTCCCTAGCCTTTCTCAACAATTCTTGATATTTTACTCTTTCATTGTTATATTCTCTTCTGAAAGTATTATTTTTTGATTTTAATGTTAAAAGTATATCCAGTCTTTTCTTACAGTTTATAACTTCTTGTGTATTATAATAATTTTTTGGACTATTGATCTTTTTAATACATTTTAAAGGAAAACATTGTCCAAAAATGGGCATAAATGTTTGCATAAACATAATCCACTGCATATCAACATCACCTTTTTCTACATCGAGTACTAGTTTCCAATCCTGAGCACCTAGAGCTATTTTGAAATCATTTATTGCATTTTCATTAAATTGTCTTCTATAAACTGATTCATTGACATCATTAATAGGTAATTCAATTACAATTTTTTGTCCAGTATGATCAGAAATATTTGTTGTCAGAATTTCAGCTTTTGCAATATGCATATTACTAAATATATTGTCTATACAGGTTTTTGTACAATGAGTTATCCTGGTAGGTTCCGTAATAGACGGGTCCAGTTGAAATGACCTCATAAGTGTTAAAAAATCAATTCTATGCTTACAGGTATTATCCAACAGGTCGATATTGAAATCACCAGCAACTATCATGAATTTATTTTCCGCGAACACCACATTCAAAGCCTTTTCCATTTGCTGCAGAAAGATGTCCACATCACTATCACTACCATTTGGCCTGTAGACAGATAGCACCACTGTGCTTCTTTTGCCCACAAACACCTCTGCTGCTGCACACTCAAACTGCCCAATTATTGATAGTTCTTCTAATTGTTTTCGCCTTTTACTTCTAATACTGGGATGAATATAAACAGCAGCTCCTCCATGCCTGCCATGATCTCGACATAAACTAGAAACAAGCTTCAAATTTCCCAGAGTTTCTCTTAGTTCCATTGCTGACATCCAGTGCTCTGTTACACATAGCATTTTACAATCTGTTTGATTCCCTAGCAAACTCTGTATCATGTCAATACAATTTCCCATTGATTGAAGATTGTGATGTATAATGCTGCACGTAGATGCTGTTCGATTGGGAGGTTGATCATCCGCAACAATTAATTGCTCTTTTTTTGGTGTTTTCCTTACAGAAAATTTCCTGCAGGCTTATTTTTTTCATAAACCTGAAAATTGAAACGTTTAATACCAACATTTTCGGGCCAGAACTCGGGATTGTAAAGTTCATCCTTTTTTAGGAATGCCACCTTTACTAAAAAACTTTTCAAGGCGCCCTTTTTCCTCTCAAATTCTAGTTCTTTTACCTCAATTTCTTCTTCTTTGAAACCAGGTTTATTTCTTATGTACTCTTCTATAATAGTCTCGGTTACATGACTTTTCACTCGATTAATGAAGAACCATGCTTTTTTTTCTTGTCCTGTGAATTTATTTTCACTATTCTGCTCCATTTTGTTAGTTCCCAACCTTATTCTTCGAGATCGCTTATTACGTTTTACTTGCCACTCTTCATTTTTGGAGGTTCTGTTTTCGGTTTCCAAATCCTCAAGCTGTGTTTTGTCCATACCTCTTTTATTCATCTCGCTGACTGCTGAAGATGATTGATTGTTTAAGTTTATTACCTCAGTCATTTTCTTTGCTTGAATCATTTTTATGTTATCACCGGAATTCTTTGTTACAGCCTTCAAATATCCGATATTTATTTCATGATCATTTGTTGCAGTATTCTGTACCTCATTTATTATTCCGACGTTTTTGAATGTGCGATTTCCACTCGCTTGATTGTTTGTTTTGATTTTTTTTTCTATGTTTGAATTTGTTATCTGTTTCTTCAGACGATCAATTTCGATATTCTTACCTGAGATATCGTTTTCAAGCTTGTATATTTTCTCTTGTAGTAGGTCCTTGTTTTCCATCAACAATTTATTCGATTCTTCCAGTTTTTGTATTATATTGATAAGTAGATCGTATTTTGAAGACTCACCATTGATTGAAACCTTCGAACGAGTAAGCATAACTGGATCATTGGTACTATTTTCTGAAAAATTTTCAATGTTTTCGTTTCCGCAGCAAATAAGTGCGGATTCACTCAAAATTTTTATGCCTTTTTGGCGTTGAGCACATGATGGATGATACGTGCAACAACATTTTTCACATTTTATAGATTTCACTACGTATTTTCGGCAATAATTGCAGAGCGCATCGGTAGATTCATGTTCACTCTCCGACATCTTGCCGCAGATATTACCATGAAAACAGAGCAAAATTGAGATATTCTCGCAAGATTTTCTTTTACAAGATATGGCAGAATGTTCGAATTTGACACAGAATTAGAGGAAATATGTTCTATGGTAACACTGTGAAAAATTTGAATATGTTTTTTTAAAGAGAATACATAATGGGCACCGAATTCAAATAAATCAAAAATTGCGCTCGTCTACTGTTAATATACTAAATGACAAAGAAACTGTCTAAATTAACATTTTTTTTTATAAAACATAGGAAGTGTAGCAAGAAGTAAACGATTAAAATTTGGAGAAAAAAATCGTGAAGGTTTTTTCATGTAATCATTTTTTCTAACTTAATTTGCAGTTAATCAATATTTACAACTCACCATGCCGTAGGTGAGCCTGAATTGACTCTTCAACGATTGCGGCCTTCCCATCATCATATCTCTCAATGTCACTTCGGAAGGCAAATTGTTCTTGCACAATATGATCACGGTACCCTCCTTGTCGTGTTGTCGTCTTCCAGCTCGCCCAGCCATCTGTATGTACTCAGCAGGCTCAAGCGTTCTCCATTCTTTACCGTCATGTTTCGTTATGGAATCGAAGATCACAGTTCTTGCCGGCATATTGACTCCCATGGCGAAAGTTTCAGTCGCAAACAGTATCTAGAATAATTCAATAATTCAATTTAGAGTACTCGAAATTTACTTTTATTGACAAGCTAGGTCTTCATTCTACAGGATCTTTATAAATGATTGTAACATCAAAGTGAGCTTTGATTTTTCCATGGTTGCAGACTTTTAAAATTTGCAATTTTGCATACAGGGTATCCCAAATTCCTTGATTTTGGCTGTTTCTGGTACATACTTCTAGACTAGATAGGTAAAAACGTTGAAAGGAGTCCTGGGCTCGATTCTCGTGAAAACACCACTAGTGGAAACCGTTTCACGATATCTTCATTAGTTTTGAAGATACACCAACATTTACAACTTTTTTCGATTCAGAAGATTTGCCATAACTTTTTCATTTTCGAAAATATCTGAAAAAGATAAAAACTTTCAACAAGCACTTCTTCACTGGGAATAGGACATTATTTTTTATCTAAAAATTTTTTTATGATATAAAATGAAAAAATTGGGTTCGTATTTAAAATAAAAAAAAATTTTTTTCCACGAGAAAAAAAATTAATACAGTTTCTTTTTTCTGCTGAAAAAGCTCTTCGAAATCGATAATATATTGAAATTGAAAAAAAAAAATAAAGATATCATGAAACGGTTTTCACTAATGTTTTCACAAAAATCGAGCCCAGGACACCTTTCGAATTTTTTTCCTTTCTAGTCCAGAAGTACCTAAAACGGTCAAAATCAAGCAATTTAGGTTACCGTACTTGGAAATAAACTGCTCCACATGAGTTAGGGATATTGACTTGAATTGCAAAAAATGGGATTTTGTGATGAAAATTCATATTAATATGATTTCAAGTTGCAGGAAATAAAAAATTAATTTTAGCCTGTAGGTCTGCAGCGTATACAGGGTGCTTAAGAAAAATCGAGTAAAATAATGAAATTTTATTCCCAGAGAATTCAAGCATTTTAAGACTATCAATACAATGTATGGCCACCACGGGCATCAATAACAGCTTGACATCTTCTTTGCGTACTATACACGAGGTTGTTGAAAATTTCTTCAGGAATTTGATTCCATAAACGGGGCAGAAGCTCTCTCAGATCATTTAAGGTTTCTGGGGTAGGTTGATGATTATCTAATCTTCTTTGGAGCATATCCCATGCATGTTCTATGCAATTCAAATCTGGTGGTAAATGTGGAATAACAAGCTCCTGGCGAGCATTCTCAACTATGGCTGCACGGTGCGGTCTAGCATTATCGTCTAGAAATTGAAGTTTCACCAATAGCAGCGTGAGAATTTGGCAAAACATTGTCAATGACATGCTTCCTATAGTGTGAGGCGGTCATATTCCCAGGACAAATGTGTAGATCTGTGCGCCCGTTGAAACATATCCCGGCCGATACAATAACACTAACCCCTCGGAATAGATGGACTTCTTGGACATAGTGACGATTACGGGGTTTACGTGGGATTGTCCATACCCTTATTCTTCGAGACTCTGAAAATCGTCCATATCTGGATTCATCAATGAAAAGGACACTACGTCATTGATCGTTCAAATTGATATGTTGCCTTGCCTATTCCAGTCTTTGACGCTTATGGTCACGTGTTAATGGAACTCATCTTAATGGACGTCTAGAACCTAGATTCACCTCTCTTAAACGTCGTCTGATAGTTTCGATGGAAACTTGAACCCCATCTGCATTTTGAAAATTATCCCGTATCATTCTACACGTAGATGTAGACTTTCTTCTCGCCGAAACGGTGATGAAAAGAACCTGAGCAGGTGTTGTTTTTCGTCGTCCACCACGCCTTGGTGTTTCCAACACGGAACCTGTCTCCCTGGACCCATTCCAAAGTCGAGATATCACACTTTGCCTGACTTGGAGCCGTTCCGCGACAACAACCTGAGTTAGGCCACCCTGTTGCATTCCGATAGCCCTATTATCCTCAGCCTTGGTTAATTTACGTCTTGGCATCTTCAGAAAACTCGTTTCAAATCGAAGCCGTTGATAAACTGACTCCATTTCAAAATAAGAACATTCATGAAGCATATGCAAAGAACCAAACTTCAGAAAAAAGACGACCAGAATGACGAAATGTCTCATACTGATTTTTATTGGATCGATTCAAGTTGTTATTGTGTTTTGAATTACATACTTTTCAAAACGATTGAATACGATATCCCTAACTCTTGTGGAGCAGTATATATTCCTTGATAAATTCTGAAAATTCGACAATTTCTTTGAGGAAATTCCGGAGATGTGCTTTTCAAAATGAGGCCAATTTCGAAATTATTTTTAGAATTTTCGAATTTTCCCTGAAAAATTCAAAACTTACTTCGAACATGATAGTATCCAAAGCTAATCGGGATGTTTCAATCGTTTATCAGGACCCTGAATTAGTGAGAAAAAACAAAAAATTCCTTGTCGTTACGAAGGCCATACCGAGAACATTTTTTAAATATGATAAATTCAAATTAGTAATCATCGAAATGAATACATACCATCTACAATTTATGGGATTACAGATCTTTCTTCTTGAGGACTGGAGAAATGAAATCAGATTTTGTCACTGAGAGAAGAGATAGACCGGTTTCCGCCTTATTTGGCCTCATCCGTATCCCAAATCTCTCATTACTATTTTGAATTTATCTGTTTCAAAAATTATTAATTCAATTCAGTGAATAATTAACCAAATTGAGCATAATATTCAAGGGCCAGTTTCATATTAACCCCTAAAGTACACTTTAGTTAAAGTGCACTTTAATTTCTTGATGCCATATTACAAGCAATGGAGAAGAGGGATCTTGCAGTGGGTTTATTCCTAGACTTATCAAAAGCCTATGACTGAGTTAATCATCTTAACTTATTGAGGAAATTGAAACTGTATGGAGTAACTGGTGTGGCAGATAACTGGATGATGTCTTTTTTGTCAGGAAGGAAACAACAAACTGTGATTACAAAAAATGGTAAAAATTTTAAATCGGAAAGGAAGTTGGTTACATTGGGCATTCCACAAGGTAGCATACTTGGTCCTGTATTGTTCCTCATTTATATAAATGATTCACATAAAGCTGTTGCTCAACTAAATGAATATGATGATAAGAATTTCCTCATTACAGCAGAGAATTTGCAAGCTTTACTAGATTATTTAAATAGTACTTTCAATGCAATATCTGATTGGATTACTAATGAGTTCTTAGTATTAAATGAGAGCAAAACAAATTGTGTTATGTTTCATACCAATAGAATTAACCCAATAAATATAAACAAGGTAAAGTTAAATGACTTGGAAATTAGTTTAAGTTCAGAAACAAAGCTCTTGGGATTGATTGTTGATGATGTATTATCATGGGAAAGTCATATATTTAAGTTGAATAAGAAACTGAGTTCTGTATGTTAAACCTTGAGAGTTTTATCTAACTATTTGAATGGAAAAGGCCTTAAAACTGTTTACTTTTCTAATTTTTAATCATTGGTGAGATATGGTCTAGTTTTTTATGGGAGTGCAAAGTCAGCAGCAACAATTTTTCTAAGTCAGAAGAGAGCAATTAGAATAATCAAAATATTTGGTTTCAGAACATCTTGCAGAGGTCACTTCAAACAAATGAATGTATTAACTACATAAGCACTCTACATCGAAGAATGTTTAATGTTCCTTGCAAAAAATAAGGAATATTTTAGAATGAACTTAGCATCTCACTCTTACCATGTCCGAGACTGTCACTATATGTATTATTATTATTATTATTATTTATTAATTTCCATTAGACTTACAAAAAATAAGTATAGGAATATGTCAGCAGAACAAAGCACAAATATAAAAGAATAATTCAAACACAAATCACAAACAAATAAATCGACTCAAAACTATTTGAACTGGTACAATAAATACTCATCTTTGGAATAAAATGAGCCAGCTATTAAATTTTTTTTAATTTCACTCTTAAACTTAGGTAAGCCTGTTATTGACTTCAGACAGTGTGGAAGTTTATTGAACAATTTGACTGGCATTACCACAGGACTTCTCGCAGTTAAGGCGAGTCTGTGCTGTGGAATATTCATGTTACCAGTACACCTAAGATTGTAAAAGTTATTCACGTCTCGAGTCGTGCCGAGAACAAAAATCAAGCATTTGAGTATGAACAAAGATGGTAACGTTAGGATCCGCAATTCTCTGAATATACCCCGGCAGGAAAATGTCCCGTTTTCTGCTGGATGAAGACCTCACCAGCTCTAGAACAATGTCCCCATGCCAAAGTAGCGTAACCCAGACACGAGTGAACATATGCATAATAATATTGCAACAGCAGGGGCACATCAACACGGTCTCTCAACTGGCACAAGATATAACAATGGGTCCAGAATTACGCCGAGGTAACGCACTGCTTCCCTCTGAGGTATTGTTTGATTTCCTATTCTCACAAGTAGGCTCTTATTCAAATCCCTCAGTCTTTCCATGGTTCAAAATGAGACCGTTCACCCTACAATATTCACCAATACTATCTACAGCTATGCTCGCATTAACGATGAGATCATCAATAGTGTCGGACGTCGTTACAACCGCAGCATCATCAGCAAAGAGTGAAAATCTATTTTGGGCAGTATCGCTTAAAAATATATCATTTATGAATATAATGAACAACAATGGTCCCAGTAAATGTATCCTGTGCATAGGCTATCCCTCATAGAAAAAGGAGCTAAGTATTCATGTATGAAACTTTTCAATAAGCTGCCATCAAGAATGAGAAGAATCAACAACCAACGACTTTTCAAGAAAGAAATATATGGGCTTCTGATGGAACTTGAGCCATATACAGTTCAAGAATTTTTGGATTCAACTCTGTAATATTTTTTGAGCAATCACTTTTTGTTATCTTGACGAATATTTCATTCTAATTGCATATAGGTATATCATACATGTATGCAGGATTTCTGAAATAAATGATATTATTATTATTAAGCTAAAGCCCACTTTAAAAGTCCACCCAATTTCATAATGAAATTAAATGGCACTTTACGTAAAGGAGACTTTAGGTGAAATGTTGTATGTTGGCATAACTGAAATCGTTTCATTTAACCTAAAATAGACAGTTGCAGTTGTATTTAACCACAGCCATCTTTAAATTAAAGGAGGTTATGTTATTTTCATGCCCTGTGGATAGTACGTTCAGGTTAAAATTTAAAATATACACCTAGAAATTTGGGGGAAAAGTGCAATCCCAAACTGAATATTTCAAAAAAAAAATGGAATTGATGATTACTGCTACGAAAGCATTGCTTAAGATTAACATCATTGATTTAGAAATCGAAATATGAAAAAAGAATTGAATAAACATAATCTTTGAATAAGCATTTATTCTCACCAATAACATCAGCTTAATAAAGCAGAATGACCTGTTATAATTGAATTTCTAATATGTTTTCCATTAACTGCATCAGCAAAAATTTTCTGATTATCACCTAATTCCTTTTCAAAATTATTGATAGGAAACATGTCATTGATATCAATTGCAATACTGCAGTTGCAACCACAATGAGCTGTTTGGTGTCTAATTGAAGTCTCATAGTCTCATTCCAAATTTCGAAATTGGAAATCTACGTTATCATACTCCGTTTTCTCATTTCACAATGTTTCTGGTTCTTATGATTGGCTCATGTCATGGATTTTCTTTATTTGATGAATCCGAACTAGTTGTCTCAAAATTTTCCATTTTTATTATTCAAATGTTATACTATAACCGATTTCAAGCGAATAACCAGTAATGACCGCGGTTATCTACGGTCCTGCCTGCGGTTATCCACGGTTATAGTCTTCAGGGATATTCCTTGTAGAATGATTATAACCTACAATGACCGAAGTCGCTTGAATGCAGTTGGTCCTAGTTGGTAATTACCAATGAGGACCAGGTTATTCGCTTGAAATCGGTTTATATTCTTGTGCTCGCCGCATTATCTCTTGTTGTGAAAGTTGATTTCGAAATAAAACACAACATAACTAACTTCAAATGAGTTGACAGTTTGGACACGAGAAGTTAGGAATTTATTTATATATTCAGGGCTAAAGGATACTTTAGCTGCTATAGTCCCGAGATTGGGCCTTTAAATATAGAGTGGCTTTAAGAACCTTAAAGGTGTTATGAAACCGAAATGTTGAACTTGAAGGAGCTTTAAAATTAAAGACACTTTAATATTGATTATGAAACTGGCCCTAAGTTTTATGAAAACAAACGAATGTTTTTATGTTATTACCTTAATGAGTTCTTTCTGGAACAGCATCTCCACAATCTCCTTGATAATCGGGAGAACGCCGCTGTGATGAACCCCAATACCCCTGCTTAAAATATCACCCATTATCATAACTTGGGGAACACTTCTATCAGCTTCCGATAAATTCCTGATGCACTTCTGATAGAATCCGCGTATTTTACGCTTCTCTTTTGCCGTTGTCAGGTCGGTTGAATGTAAATTGATGGCGTTTCTATCGCATTTAGACCTGGAAAACGTGAAGGCCACTGCGGGAAGCAAGTTCTCCTTTTCCAGATGCGAAATCAAGGCTACCCAGAGTGTTTTGTCCTGTTTTTCGGTAAACTGTCTCCTTTCGTAGCCCCCTTTTTTGTCGTTCTGGTCAGACATGGAGCATTTCGCCACAACGTATCTGGTGAGATAAATATGAAATGTCACATTGCAAGTGTAATTGAGAAGTTTTGTTTTTTGTCACCATTTTGAGAAAAGTAAAAAAAAGGTGAAAAGTAAAAAAAAAATGAAAAAAAATTGTCATGTACTTCAAATTGTTTGTTTATTGATTGTTTCTGTATCAATCTTTATTATTTTTTTAATTGTTCCATAAAAGAGGTTTCTCTTGATAATTGTGTAATCATTTTGGCTCATTTAGATTCACCTGTTGTTTCATTTTAGTGCCCTGAGGATGTTTATAGAATAAACAAAACGTCAGCTTTGTATACAAGTGGTTTTTCTTGTTTGAAACCTTCAAACATATCTAAACCAATTCATTAGTTATTAAGAGAGTTGACTTTGTTATTTTTTTCTGTAGAAGGAGACAAAACATAAAAAGGATTGATTGGAAGATACAGAATAAACATTGAATGGATTAAAATCTTGAAATTGGAAAATCGCAAATTGAAAAAAAAATTGTTGATTTGCAACCCAAAAGTTGAGTTTTGAAATTTGTACTTTGTGCACTGTAATCGTGTTGATTTGTTATTTTGTTTTTCTCTATTTCAGTATCCTAAGTTCAGTTCATTACAGTACTAAAAGTAATGCTGTAATGAAACTCATTACAGCATTGTTTTCAGTTATATTTTTCGTTTTGTGGTTGTCAGTACTGATCTCCGATCCTATCAACTGCCAAGTCACACCAACTGCCAAGATACAATACAAAAGTCACTCATCTGAAATTTCATTTGAATTTCGAGAGTATTTCACAAAACTTGACTGAAATAGAGAAAATATCGTCTAATACTCGTTGCAGAAGGCAATTCCAACACTCATGCTTTAGAAAACTTGCTCTTTCGTCACTCGTTTCGAGTTTCGCATTCGTGTTGGAATAGGAGCTCATTGTGAAAGAGTGTTAGAATAATCCTTCTGTACGTGTATTATAAGTTATTTTCTCTAATTCATTGAATTTTCATCGAAATTAATGGCATATTTCCACGAATATCGTTTAGTGATTTTAGCATTGAAAAATATTGATTGGCAGAACTGTTTACTCTCTCATAAATTTGACAGATAATAAATAAATCTGTGATCCGTGGCATTAGACCAACATATAATGAACAAATATAACCATGAAAACTGAGCCAAACTGAAGTATTCTAGCACGATTTTGTTTTAGAAGATGTGGCAAAATGAATGGATTTGACACAGAATCAGAGAAAATATGTATACAGGGTGTACCAAGTTCGACGGCCTATTAGGCGTTTCTGGAGAACTGGACCTATTTGAAATCTGAAAATTGGGATTATGATATTGTTCGACATTATCTACCGATCTAAAATATTCTTGGAGCTTGACCACTTTCAGTTATGCAGGGAATTTGATAGAACATGCAATTCTGAATACATTCGTGCTCAAATCGTTGCATTCGTCAAAATACTTTCCAAAATATCGAGAAAAAACTGAAGAAAAAAGGGAGATAAGAGTGTTCGGTATTATGTTCTTTATTCCTAACCTAGATATCGTAAGCACCAACCTTTTTCACATTTTTCAAGGCGAAGATTGTGGAAATATTGTACATTTTCAGAATTTTGAATAACACGACACAGGATGTTTCAAAATTTGGTTCAAAAATTGGGATCAAGATTGACCCATAACTTTCGTTTTTCAAATATGGACCTTATTTTTTTATGATTGCGTTGGATTGTGCGAAGAAAAGTAATGATAATGTTCCAACATGATAATGCTCCTAAAATTAATAATTCCTGAGTTATTCAGGATTTCCTAATTTCATGTCGTACGTACCGTCAAATTCATAGAATCTGTTTCATATCAACAATGATCTTGGTGATAGATGATAAATTGTTCAAATAACTCACTAGTGACTAACTCTTTTTTGAATTCATTCATCATTTTTGATATGGAAGAGATTTCATGAATTTGACGCTACATACTACATAAAATCAGAAAATCCTGAATAACTCAAGAATTATTAATTTTAGGAGCATATATATGTTAGAACATTATCATCATTTCTCTTCGCAGAATCTAACGCAATCATAAAAAAAACGAAAGTTATGAGCCAATCTTGATCCCAATTTTTGAACCAACATTTGGAACAACCTATGACGAGTTATTCGAACTTCTGAAAATGAACAATATTTTCACAGTCTTTGCCTTCAAAAATGTGAAAACGGTTTGTGCTTACGATATCTAGGTTAGGAATAAAAAACATAATACCGAATACTCCTATCTCCTATCAGTTTTTTCTCGATATTTTGGAAAGCGTTTTGACGAATGCAGAGATTTGAGTACGAATGTATTCAGAATTGCATACTCTATCAAATTCGAAAACAAAACAAAAAAATTTTAAAAAATTTTTTTCTCTCCCTGTATAAGTGAAAGTGGTCAGGATCCAAGAATATTTTAGATTGGTAGATAAAGTCAAACAATAACATAATCTCAATTTTCAGATTTCAACTAGGTCCAGTTCTCCAGAAACGCCTAATAGGCCGTCGAACTTGGTACACCCTGTATATTCTGTTTCATGTATCTGAATGAGAGGTAACAAGCCCCACCAGATTATTGAAACTTTGAGGTTAGGATAGGTTATATTGATAATAGTCTAAGAAATCATTTAGGAGGTTAGGAAATCACACAAACTGAATTGTGGAGGAATTTTTAACTCTTTATATTTTTTATACAAAGGATAAGCGCAAAAAGAATTAAATCTAAGCTAAGAGGCATTGGAATCAATAGGCATTGTTGGTTATTCTTTGGTTTTATGTGTTTTAGTGGTAATTAAGCTTTGTTCGAGATTATCAGAACTATGAGAGTATCGAAATTAAAGACTTTATTTCACACTCTATTGCAACACATTTTGAAACCAAATTTATAATTATCAAGGAATAATTCACATACCCTTCCATACACCACTGATCGTCATTGAGAATAGCATACTTATTATTTCTCGTTTTGCCATCAGTACCTGTATATAAGTAGTGGTGTAACGGTACAGGTCTTTTAGGAGTCGTGATAACATAAACTTTCTTTTGATACGTTCTACCTAACCAATCGGCGAACTCCTCAGGTTTTGGAACTGTTGCGCTCAAAAGTATGACACATACATTTTCAGGTAGCATAATGAGTACCTGGAACATTTCAATACCATAAAAATTACAAAAGAGAAGAATCAATTAGAACATTTTTTGAGTGATAAAAGAAGGTCCCTGCGTAAAACTTCGAACAGATTTCTTCATCAGACAAATACTTAAATTCATGAAAAGATGGATTTGACCCTTGACAAATTGGAGAATTATTCAAAAAAAATTCTAATTGATTTTTGTTCCAGAGACTGGGAGAGAAAACCATAAAGAGGTTTCGGAAAAATGCAGAAACCTCCCATGATACATTTCGATCCGAATCGATAAAAAGTTGTGAATTATCATCCAGAGTGTAAAATTGTATTTTTCTGTTTACTGATAGATGGCGTAGTATCTAAGCAAGGACAAAACAGTGACTTTATTCTGTCAGTGGTTCCGCCATGTTTTGTCAAAATGACGTATTTGCATAGATTTTCTAGCCTATCGTATGAATTTTATTCTCTTGTGATATGTGATGTATTAAGCAATAGTATAATGTAAAACAAGTTGCAGAATGCGCTTCTATTCCAACATGAATGCGCATGAGTGTTGGAATTGCCTTCAGACACGAGTATTAGACGATATTTTCTCTATTTCAGTGAAATACTCTCAAAATTCGAATTGATTTGATTGATTTGATTTGATGCTTCTTCGTTTTTTTCAAATTGGAATCTCATTTTTTCGAAGCATTTTCGAAATCTTCGTCAAAAAATAATAGGAGCATACGTCCAAGACTTTTATCCCAAAATGAATATTTTTCGAGATATTCAGGAAAAACGATTTTGTCTTCAATTTCCAATCTCATTCCGAATGTGTTTTTTACTGGAAAATAATTAGCGGTCAAGTGAAATTTTTGGAAATCTCTGTTATAGTGAAAATATTTTCTTATAGTTCAGACGAGTTCAGTTTTCTTTATTTTTTAAAGCTTAGGATAACTTCCGCAAATTCTTATTTCTGGAGAATTTCTCCTTTGTCATGGTAGGGAAATTTGAATTTTCAGTAATGAAATTGTTACATGTTCTGTTTATTATTCTTTCAAAAGCATTAAAGATTATTACAAATTATTTTTTCTGTATTCCTGAGAATTTTCTACGTTGACTTCACTAATGCTCACATTGAGAACTTTAAACCAATTGTTGCTCTCGCATTATAGATGATAATTCACGAACTTAACTCGTCTGAACTATAAATAGAAAATATTATCTCGATAACAGAGATTTCCAAAAATTTCACTTGACCGCTTATTATTTTCCGGTAAAAGAACACATTCGGAAGGAGTGAAGGAGATTGAAAATTTCTATATCTCGAAAAATATTCATTAAGGGATAAAAGTCTTGGACGTATGCTCCTATTATTTTTTGACGAAGATTTCGGGAATGCTTCGAAAAAATGGGGATACAATTTGAAAAAAACGATTTTTTGATGTTTTGTCACTTTTAACTTTGACAAAGAATTTGTGACCTCCTGTATCATATTCTGAAAATCACTTCAGAAAAGAAGCATCCGCCTTTCGTCTTGGTGATTCTCAAAAATGAGAATTTCTTATGAAAAATCCTCGAAGTTGTTTGTATTTCAACGGAGTTCAATTTTGAGATTTTTTTTTCGTATTTCCTCATTCAAAGAGAATTTTCTCGGGAAAATTCAAACTTTTGGAATAAAAAAAGACTCAGAATTCAATGGAGAATCCATTTATGCAATAAAAAATGGGTCTTCCCATTTGAAAAACGAAAGTTAATATCACTTCCGGAAAAACCGGAAGTCCTAGAACCTTCAAAAAATATACGAAAAGTCTGTATTTCAACAGAGTTCAATTTCGAGATTTTTTTTCGTGTTTCCTCATTTGAAGAGAATTTTCAAGGAAAAATTCAAACTTTAGTAATCAAAAAGACTCAGAATTCAATGGAGAATCTATTTATGCAATAAATATGGGTCTTCCCATTTGAAAAACGAGAGTTGATGTCCTAGAAGAAATATACGAGAAGTCATCTTCTTACTTGAAGTTCACCTTTAGAATTTCAATCCTGAATCTTGTGTCTTTCCTAAAAAATATTCTATAGAGCCATTTCGTGAATAACCCTGTATAAAAATTGTCATACATCCTACTTCAAACTAGTTATACAAATTAGTCATTAACCAAGAACTAAAATCAAAATTCTTCGCTCAATTTGATCAAACTCTTCCTACCAATATTTTCGATCTGTATCTATGTCTTTTTCCTTAAAAATTGATATCTCGATTCAGTTCATTTCAAACATCATACAGTAGAACCTCGATTATCCGAGCTATTGTGGACCGAGCCGACCTCGGATAATCGAAAACTCGGATAATACGGACTTTATTAAAAAACTCTGGAAAAACATGATATTTTTAATCAAATTGAGTTTTATTTACGTAAACAGTAACTAAATAGATAAGTAAATACATATATTTATGTGAATAATGCACAAGTAGGTAGATATATACCTTCACGAATGACAAGCACAGACATCTCGCCGCGCGAGCAAATTGAAATTGAACACTCCTGTGCTATCCACGCGACTCGGATAATCGCGACCTCGGATAAAGCGAGCTCGGATAATCGGGATTCTACTGTACATGGTCATTCATTGACCATAATGACAATTCCTAAAGAAATAAAAATATCAAATATTCCTGCGAGTTACCGATATACAATTCAAAAACACCAGCAAAATGTCTTGACAAAACATGCCGGACTTTTGACAGTTTTATGTCGCCAAGGACAAGAGTCTTTAGCGCCATCTAGCATCGAATTAAAGACCAACTCATTCCTCTCGTTTCTTTTTCGTCAAGATTGAGTGAAAAAACTCAAAAAAAAGTAACTATAAACTGACTTACCTGTTCCCATACATGTCCCCTTTCTCTATCATTGATATAGTGCACTTCATCAAATATAACATACTCCAGATCCCTTGTAGTGTCGCTACCGCAGTAAAGCATCGATCTCAGGATTTCCGTGGTCATAATGAGACAACTCGCAGTTTCGTTAGTTTGAAAGTCTCCAGTTATCAAACCAACATCGTCAAACTCTTTCTTGAAATCGCGGTACTTTTGGTTGGACAAGGCTTTTATGGGAGATGTATAGATCGTTTTGGTCCTGTGCTGCTGGGAAAGAGCAACTGCATATTCCGCTACGACTGTCTTACCGGCTGAAGTATGGGCCGCAACAAACACATGATTGTGTTGTTCCACTTGGAGTATCGCCAATTTCTGAAAGTTATCTAGCTCGAACGGGTATTCACGAGCCATTTTTGGAATTTTCTGATGGAAATCTTTAACAGGCTTCGAAGCATCGAGTATAATCGCCCATTCGGTTCCTTTGGCTGGAGGGAGAGGCTGAGCTTTGCTGATATCAAGAACCAGTGGCTCCTTGGGTATGATAGATTCTTCTTCAGAATGCATTTGTTCCGTGGAATTGTCAGTTTCATCTTTGGATTTCAATTTTGAACTTCCCCAAGAACCTTTGTACAACAGTTTCTTTCAACAATAATTCCCAGAATAAAGATTGATGAATGAACATTGAAGCTAACCTAACTCATAACTTACCCAGAATATCTTGTTCTTTTTGTACTAATTCCACTAAATTCACAATATGCTTTTCTTCAGGAATTTTCCGAGGAATTACTTCAATTGTTTCTTCCAGTAAAGTTACACCGTCAGTATCAAAAGTGAGTCCAGTAGAAAATCCTGGAGGGATTGTCAGTAGTTCTGAAGGAAAAATATCAAAACCAAAATTGAAAAACATAAAATAATGGTAATCTTCATCACCTGAATGTGGAACCTCTTCACATGTAGGAACGTCTAAACTTTCATTTAGAAAGCTACCTGGTAAGAAAGGAATGTAAGTAGAACTCCCTCTCACAGCTTTTTTAGACATTATAGGTGCTCTATTCAATAACATTGAATTCATGGGTGTAGCACCCACTGCTTCGAGGGGTACTTCATGAAAATCCTCAATTTGTCCAGTGAAAGGATCTCTCTGGACCTGTTAATAAGATATAGTTACACAGTTACAATTCTTGTCAAACTAAGCATAGTACCTTCAAAGTGGTGCTTAACGGAGATCCTTCGAAGTACAACAAATCAAGGGGGTTTGGTTCCCTTTCCCAATGTATTTGACATCGTTCATATTCATATATCGAGAAGTTTTCTAAACCTGTCGCATACTGCTCTAGCTTCTTCTCAATGTCGGGTAAAATAGATAATTCACTTCTTTTGGGCGACTGAAGAAATGAAATTTACTAGAGTACAAAAATGTGAATATCATCAATATTTTACCATGATTCGAATTTTTCATTGGTGTTTATGATTTGCTGTAATTTCAAGCAAAATTAGTCTTCATCTCCGGGGTTTCACAAATGTTGACAAAAAAGTTTGAAATTTGAAAGTAAACAAGGACATTTGAACTATTTTCTCATTTCTATGTTCAAAAATTCGAGGTTATTCATAGAAGTATTTCTTTTCAATTATTGGCCATCACCTGGCACTGATCGTACAGGGACCAGGGTGCATGGGGACCTATTCTCGAAATCATTCACAACTCCACGCAGACGCATTTTTACGAATGGCGATTTGCGTTTCAAAAACGGCATTCTTGACAACTTCGGAAGGTTTATGGCATGGATTTACATATCGGCATACTGTAAGCTCAAATTTTGAGCTATGCGGATAATATAGGTAAATATCGATGAAATCCAACACCTGACTTTCAAATTCAAGGTCAATGATATCATTTGAACTGTCAAATATTTGCGAGTTCTCAAAACCACTCGCAGTGAAATACGAACGGTCCTAAACACAGAACATAAAAATGTACGTCGCATGTCATGTCATATACAAATTCGTCTGTCATTTTCAAAGGTAATAGATGCGAACGATCGCATAAATTGCGAATGGTCAAGAATAGCCCCCATGATTTTATTTATCATATAAATGAGGGGCTAGGATTTAGGGATTCCCCAACATTTGGGAATTATTTTATGGACTCCTTACATTAATAAATGTCAGCTAATCAGCTTTTGATGTACTCTGGTACTGTCCCCACCTACATTTTTCGGAAATAAAACAGCTCTTAAGTTTTCGGTTCATCAACACCTTCCTTTTTAATTTTTTCATGGATTATTGAATCAAAATCAGAAAAAAATGATTCTACGTTTTGAAAAAACCTTTTATTAGAGATTCTTCTTTTAAGTACACATACAATAAATATGTTTATAACATGCTGATTCTTTCAATGTCTGAAAATATATACAGATAATATTTACACAGGGACAAAATTAATAGTAGTTGAAGTACAGTCAATATAATAAAAAAAAGAACAATATATACATTAGTGAGTACTGTTTTTGTTTTAAGGTCTGTTTTTATGACTTAGTGATAATCACACCTGTTTCGTTACTTTATTCTTGAGCAAATTACATATTTTTGAGCGACGGGTTGTAGGTAACCTTTCCATTTTTTTCCAGATCATCATCTGATATACTGTTGTCCTCTTCAGATCCACTGTAAAATTAAAAGCAGATATATTAGGTATGTTTCCCATCTTTCTTAAGAAACTCGCAAACTTAAACTACACCTGAAGAGAATTTACCTGTAATAATTATGTCTAGATGGCACAAACAAAGATTTGGGACATTCCTTCATGTATGGCCAACATTCTGATGGTCCGCCAACCTTTCCTCTACCCATATTTTCAGCGTCAACATATTCCGTCAGTATTTCTGCGAACGGTGACTTACTAGCCCTAGAAAGAAAAAGAAAATCATGAAAGCTCTCCTTTTTCAGTCGATAAGGAAGCATAGAATTTTCAACCCATTATTTTAAATTCAAATAATGAACACGAAATATGATGAATATCAAAAGAGAATATACTTTTTTAAAAGCCCTTGGACGCGCTGATCCCCCATTCAACTGACAGAGAATATATAAAAATATCCGCGAAAAGCAAATATTAAACAATTAACTCAACAACAAATAGGCCAAGCAAATTAGCTGCAGAAAATGGTGTGCCTGGAAATAATTGGTGGAGTTCTTGAAACTGTTTTAATCATTCTTTTAGGCCTCTAATCAGAGTAGTTTGAGTTTTTCTCCAATTTCCCAATGGAGCGTATGTCGTGACGTTCGAAAAACCTCGAAATTTCCGGACTATTTTAGGTTTTTCTCGAATAGCTCCTGAACCAAGAACTTTATCAAAAATTTTGTGAAATTTGAAAGTGTTGGGAATTAAATACTGCTTCTGAAAAGTATCACGACATTTCATTTTGAACAAATCGTTTCATAGAAATCATATGTCCAAAAATGGCAAATTTTCACTTTTCGAAAAAACATATTTTTTTACTATAAACGTAAAATACCTATGCAACTACGTACTTTAGAACAAAATGTTATAGAATAAGAGTTGTAGACCATCATATTGTTGTAAAAACTTAACCCCACCCCTCCAAACCACCATGTTAAATCGTACAGTAGCTCATCCTACTGAGGATGCTGATCATTTCATCGTACCTAGTGCTGTCGAATTTGCTCAGCAGTCTCATGGTTTTATGGCTAATGTTAGGGAGGACACTGAGCCTCTTACAAGTTTGATTGTTCTAGCCTCTATGTGAACCAACCTTTTTTTTCCTAGGCCCTGGCAAAGGCAAACACTACAAGTTTTCATCTGTTTCGAAAAAACATATTATTCCTTCGTGCTTTTAATTGCTGCGACACTACGTCATCTCTTTCGGTAAAGGAGAAATGAAATTCCTAATGACGTTCAGACGTCACACACACCAACACAAACCTGCTGAAAGCAGCAGAATTGTTTAGTAAATCTAATGCTTCTGCCGATAAGGTCGACGAGGCAGGGAAGAAATGCATGGCAGCCCTTTATAAAAACTATTTCAAGCAATTAAATGTATTGTGGTAAGAGATGTTCGAAAAATTGTTGACCAAAACCTTATTTAATCTTGCCTCTGTGCCTCCAACTGAAGCAGCACCTCGACAACACTCGCTAATATATTGTTCTCAGTTCTCAGTAATGACTTGTATTGTTAGTTATTAGTTTATGAGTACCACAAGTGATTTAGTTGATTTTAAACGTCTTTAAGAATTTCAGTTGTCCTTCACCAAGCCACTGAAAACATGAGGAAAAAATATGTTGTTTTTCGAAAAAGAGAACTTGTAGTGCAAGGGAGAAGAGACAATTTATAGTCTTGCTTGCCTTTGCCAGGCTTTAGTAAAAAAAATTTGGTGCACATAGGGGCTGGAGCAGTCAAAATTACAAGAAGGTCAGTGTCCTCCTCAACACACACTCATGGGACAGCTGAGCACCTTCAACAGCACTAGCTACGATTAAACGATCAGCATCCTCAATAGGATGATCTACTGTGCCATTTGCCATTTTACATTGTGGATGGGAGGGGGTGGGGTTATTTATCACAATATGATGGTCTACAACTCTCGTTCAATAACAATTTGTTCTAAAGCTCGTAGTTCCAAAGATATTATACATTTTATAATGGAAAAATGTGTTTTTTCGAAAAGTGTAAAAATTTGCCATATTTCGATCTATGATTTCTATAAAACTACTTGTTCAAAATATAATATCGTAATACTTTTTAGAAGCAGAATTTAATGCGAAACACTTCAGAATACAGCAATGTTTTGAATTAAGTGATTAGTTTAGGAGCTATACGGAGAAACCTAAACTATTTCGGAAATTTCGAGATTTTTCGAACGTCACGACATACGTGACGAAATTGGGGCAAAACTCGAACTACTCTTATGAGTATGATTGAAACAGTTTCCAAAACTCCACCAATTATTTCCAGGCAAAAGTCTAATTTGCTCGGTCTAAAAGCACTCTGAATGCCATAGAGCAGCAATTCTGTGTAAGTAGTTCATTTGCGCATTTCGCGCAAACGCACAAAATTACTTAATTTTGCGACACTCTGTCTAGAAGCAAAGATAATAGAGTATAAAGATGGGAAACGAAGCGACTACAGTGATGTCAGCGACATCTGTTTTTCAAAAGTAATCGGGTTATGGCTAAAATATTTAATTAGGGTCCATTTGGCATAGATTATATGAAGATTATTAGAAGGCTGTTGTCATTTTCGAAAGAAATACTTGCATAAATATTTTTGCTGAATGATGATTCTATTTTCTCGAGAATTTTCCACTTAAATAACTCGAAAGCTAAAAGAGTACCACCTAGCTCACTCCATAATCTTGGTTTGTGTATATATATATATATATATATATATATATATATATATATATATTCTTATGAAAAAGAGAGCTAAAATAATACAATAAATGCTGAAACAAAAAGTACCTGTTTGTGTGATTTTCTGTTATAAATTTTGTGTTAAAGACTGGCCGACATTCGAAATGCATGGTGATTAATTGCAGAAATAATAATCTTGAATGTGCATTCTTTTCATTACCAAAGAGAATAGAAATGTAAGTTTTGAAACTCGTATCATGTAATTGTCTTGTGCATTGCTTTTTATTTTCAGTGTTGTCAAATGGATAGAGGTTTCGGGGTAAAAATATATTGTTCTGGATAATTTGTTTGCGAACCGAATTTTCTTCGGTCTCATTCATTAGATCAAAAAGTTCCACTCATAGAGGCAATGGTTGTCAGAAGAACGACTTATAGAGGTGGTGGTTCTCTTGACGACCCTTTCAGCAGTTCGACTCATCTACTAGACCCTCTAGACTCATTGAGGTTAAAATACACTGGGTAAGATATGTATGAATCGGGTCCAGAACAACTGTTTGACTTATCGATGTTCGATTTATCGAGAGTTCATTCACAATAAGTTCTTGAAATTGTTATGATAATTCTAATATGTGAACAAATTTTTGAAATGTACTCAATTTCATAATTATTGTATTGTAGTTGATTTTACACAATCATTTCAAATAAAAATATAAAGAATTCAGAAGCGTATTTCATTTGATTCAGAGCAATATGCAGAAGAAAAGATCATCTTGATCAAAAAGCGGGGCCCTGCTTTTTTTTGTCGATCAGGATATTTTTTTTAAAAGCTCGACAAAGTATTTAATTAAATGAAAATTTATGAGAAATGTGTTTCGAATTTCGCGCCTATTTAAATAGTTTTCTGTACTGAATAATGTTTTCAGCATCATCTATGTGTCACAAGTAAGAAACTAACCAAAAATCGTAGTCGGATTTTAGTACCACATATACAAGGGCGTTTCCCATCTTTATACTCTATAATCTTTGTCTACAAGGATATGATACTTACGTCAAAAACAACTTGAGCATTTCTCCCAGCAACCCCAAATTACCAAGCTGGTAAGCATGCACCTCGCAAATAGCCCTCAGCAAGCACGCCTTTCCGTTCATTCCGAAATTCTCCAGGAAATCCTCGACCAGGAAATAAAGCAGGGCCCTTTCACCCCCGTGAAAGACGTTTTGGTGCTCCTGGGGTAGCTTTGGAGGGTCTTCTTTCAGGCCTCTCTTCGACCGTCGATGGTTCATGTATCTACCGATGTAATCTCCAAGGAGGTTTCCGGCTGCTCTGCCCATCGATCTGGCCAAGAGGGGGGGCAGTACCCCATAGGGGTTCTCGTTGTCTGTCAATCCTAGTTTGTTGAAATCGACTGAAAAAGAAAATAAATCATGTAATAGACAAAATCATCACAATAGGACAAGAATTACGTCAGACGAAAAGCTTCCGTTCTGACCCACTGGTGGCGCTACAGATAATCATGATAATGTGTTTCTCTATTTCAGTATCGTTATGAGTTCAGTACAGTACTAAAAGTAGTGCTGTAATGAAACTCATTACAGCATTGTTTTCAGTTATATGTTTCGTTTTGTGGTTGTCAGTACTGACCTCCGATCCACTCATTTTTCGAATCAAATCAATTTAAATTCCGTGATCTGTCAAATTTCCAGTCACACCAACTGCCAAGATACAATACAAAAGTAACTGATCTGAATTTCCATTTGAATTTCGAGAGTATTTCATAAAAGTTGACTGAAATAGAGAAAATATCGTCTAATACTCGTTGCAGAAGGCAATTCCAACACACTCATGCAACAATGCAACACATTCGTATTGGAATAGGAGCTCATTCTGCAACTTGTTTTAAAATATAATATTAGTTTCCTAATCGACAATATTCATCCAATTGTATAAAAAATAGTCAGAATTCAGAAAAAAACAACAAAAAATAGAATTCAAACAAGAATGCAGCTATCCTCGATAGTGTTAACAACTATTCTTGTGTTAGAATTGTAGTTTTTCTTAGGTCACCTCATTGAATAATTGTAGATCTCTTGCAATCTCGTACAATTTCGGTGCAAATTAGTTCTACTCGAATAGGTACGTATTTTCATCAGTCTCGTCTGAATTATTAATTATTCCTTTTTTATGTCATTTTCGTAATGTATGAAATATGTCCACGTGTTAGATCATGAAGAATTTACAAAAATTTTGATATTCCTTATTACTTCGACTCAATTCACAGCTCAATTCTATTCACATAGATTTTTCAGACATATATGTATATGTATGTATATATATATATAAACATACATATACATATATGTCTATATATATATATATATATATATATATATATATATATATATGTATATATATATATATATATATACAGGGTGTACCAAGTTCGACGGCCTATTAGGCGTTTCTGGAAAACTAGACTTATTTGAAATCTGAAAATTGGGATTATGATATTGTCTGACATTATCTACCGAGCATAAATATTCTTGGAGCCTGACCATTTTCAGTTATACAGGGAGCGAAAAAAAATTTTTCAAACATTTTTTTTTCTGTTTTTTTGTTTTTGAATTTGACAGAGTATGCAATTCTGAATACATTAGTACGCAAATCGTTGCATTCGTCGAAATACTTTCCAAAATATCGAGAAAAACCTGAAGAAAAAGAGAGAAAAGAGTATTCGGTATTATGTTTGTTATTCCTAATCTAGATACCTTAAGCACGAACTGTTTTCACAATTTTGAAGTCGAAGACTGTGGAAATATTGTACATTTTTAGAATTTTGAAAAACTCATCACAGGGTGTTCCAAATGTTGGGTCAAAAATTTGAATCAAGATTCGCCCATAACTTTCGTTTTTCAAATTAGAACCCTATTTTTTTATGATTGCGTTGGATTATACGAAGAAAAATGATGATAATGTTCTGACATGTTAATGCTCCTAAAATTGATAATTCTTGAGTTATTTAGGATTTTCTGATTTTATTTCGTACGTAGCGTCAAATTCATTAAATCTGTTTCATGTCAACTATGACCTTGGTCATAGAAGATAAATCATTCAAATAATTCAATAGTGACACACCTTTTTTTTCAATTCATTCATCATTGTTGTTATGAAACAGATTTTTTGCATTTGACGCAACGTAAGAATTATTAATTTTAGGAGTATCAACGTGATGAAACTTTATCATCATTTTTCTTCGCAGAATCCAACGCAATCATAAAAAAATTGGGTTCTAATTTGAAAAACGAAAGTTATAGGTCAATCTTGGTCCCAATTTTTGACCGAACATTTCGAACACCCTGTGACGAGTTTTTCAAAATTATAAATATATAAAATATTTCCACTGGTTTCGACTACAAAAAAGTGAAAACGGTTTGTGCTTAAGATAAATAGATTAAAAATAGCAAACATTATATACCGAATACTCTTTTCTACCTTTTTTGTTTAGTTTTTCTTTTGATATTTCGGAAAGTATTTTGACGAATGCAACGATTTGAGTACGAATGTATTCAAGTGTGTCACTAGTGAGTTATTGGAATAATTTATCTTCTATGACCAAGGTCATAGTTGATATGAAACAGATTTAATGAATTTGACGCTACGTACGACATAAAATCCTAAATAACTCAAGAATTAACAATTTTAGGAGCATTAACATTTCGGAACATTATCATCATTTTTCTTCGTATAATCCAACGCAATCATAAAAAAATAGGGTTCTAATTTGAAAAACGAAAGTTATGGGCCAATTTTGATACCAATTTTTGACCCAACATTTGGAACACCCTGTGATGAGTTTTTCAAAATTCTAGAAATGTACAATATTTCCACAGTCTTTGACTTCAAAAATGTGAAAACGGTTTGTGCTTAAGGTATCTAGATTAGGAATAACAAACATAATACCGAACACTCTTTTCTCTCTTTTTCTTCAGGTTTTTCTTGATATTTTGGAAAGTATTTCGACGAATGCAACGATTTGAGTACGAATGTATTCAGAATTGCATATTCTGTCAAATTCGAAAACAAAAAAACAGAAAAAAAATTTTTGAAAATTTTGTTTTCGCTCCCTGTATAACTGAAAGTGGTCAGGCTCTAAGAATATTTTAGCTCGGTAGATAATGTCAAACAATATCATAATCCCAATTTTCAGATTTCAAATATGTCTAGTTTTCCAGAAACGCCTAATAGGCCATCGAACTTGGTACACCCTGTATATAGATTTCTCGAATGGAAATGGTGACGTTGCACCAGAATTGAACATTCTCATGTCTTTGTCTCTGGTCATGAATACTGATTTATTATTTTTTCATTCTTATCTCATTATTTCAATCAGTTAATATCAACCGTGTTTTTTGATGATTGTGAGGGAACTGATGAAAGTTCTCAGAATGTTGAATTATTTCTAATGAGACAGAAACAATGAAAAAGGATATTCTTGTCTATGATCTTTTCTTGGAAGGAGATAATTTAAAATGTTATGACATGGTTTGTTCTTTAATTGACTCTACGCCAGAAAAAAATTAAATACTTCGTAACAAGAAATAGTTTCATTTAAGGAAGCTAGTGAAAAGAACTCAAAATATATTGTATGAAAGATGAACCAAAACATGAATGAATCTTGGCAGATCTAAACTCTTGAATATAACAAAATATCAACGTAGATTTCTAATCAGGTGCAAAAAACAGTTATTGTGGGACTTTTTATGTCTCGATTTATTTGAACTTGAACGGACCACTCTAAGTTCTGCAATACAGGGAAATACTCTTTTCTTCTTTACCATTATCTCCTAGTATAGTTTACTTTGAGCTTCGTTAATTCACTGCTAGCAATTTCATCAAATTTATTAATCGTTAAAGTAATTCTTTTCTATATTTCTTTATTTCTCAGAAAAGTTGTTTCACGTGGAAAATTAATTGTTTCATATTTCGTTATTGGAATGAAACAAAACCAGAAATAAATACTTATTCGAATTATATTCAAGTTTCAAAAATTCTGCGGGAGCAGGACAGAATGAAAATCGTTCGGCACAACTGTCAGAGTATGTGTTTACTCTCCCAAATAGCAGAGTATACAGAGCTTACTCAGAGGAAGTTTATGAACGCTCACAGAGTATACTTCGAGGAAGACAAAGTAAGTTTGTAAACGCTAAGGAGAGCTTACTCTGACTAAGTTTATAAAGGCAACCCTGCAGGACACGATGTGAGCTTCTCTGATATGGTTCAACGGTCAATTGTAATACACATGCAACTGGTTGACAGCCTCTCATCCTGGTTTCACCTTGGAAAGGTCTCCTCTAGAGTTGGATAACTCAATAAATCGGTATAATTTACTCATTATAACCCTAAACTCTCAAGTTTTATCTCAAGCTTTCTGCTCTTCTCGAAGCCAACAATTGGAGTTTTTCTTCATTTAGTACTCGCCTAATGTATCAATTGTATTCTCTACTTTCCTGATGGACGTTTTTATAGGCTGAAACCTTTCATTCATTTCATTAGATCTTTGGAACTGGGAGACGAGCTGTAAAGGGTGTGGTGAGAATAGTTTTGTCAGGGGCACTGTAACCCGTTTTAAAGTATAACTACTGGTTCTTTTTTCAATCTGCATCACCTATTATACTATTATACAGTTACTTACTCGTGAAAGGAAGGCTGATGGTCATGTTCGAGAAAAATCCATCTGGTGGGTATCTAACAAAGGGCAGCGATAAAGAGGGGGTCATCACCAACGTGGTGCCAGGAGGGAGAGCTAACCTGCCGTCTTCTGTTATCCAAAGGAAACGCTTCTGCCTGGAATACGATTTCTCTTTGGACAAATTCGAAGTGACCATGAGGGAGAGCAGCAGTACGAGTATTGGACCTTTGTTCCTTGGATACCATTTTATCTGATAGAAGAATTTGTTCATCCTGAAAAGAAATTTTTGGTTAAATTCAAATTATTAGTTGTTGATAGTTTTTTTAAATAATATATGTAGTGTATTTATATATTCATTATAAATTCGATGCAGGTTCAGCCAAAATAGTACTTTTGAGCTATTGCATAGCTTTTATCTCAGACTTTGAGCGCGGCGACCGAATGTAGAAATTCCGTAACGCAAAAACCTAACACAGTCGTGTATCGTCGGTTCAGTTCGTCAGACTTCGGCATGGTGTTTGGGTGCTTGCGACTAGACGCATGCGTGCAGCCACTCTAGCAGTGCAAAATGGAGTCCGCAATCTCGCTGTTGCCATTGAATTACGAACGGCAAATATTTCATTAACGTCGGATAGAAAATGTATAGCCAAACGAAAACATTTTCCATTAACTTCAGCTCTTGCTGTAATTATATCTACAAGTCGCAAGGTGGAATTTGTGACGAAATAGTATATGAGTATAGTAAATCTCATTCTCAGGAACTTGTCTATGTTGCACTCTCTCGGGTAACTAATATTGAAAAATTGTATATTACGACAAAAAATTATAATTCTGCATTTAAGTTTTATCATAATCGAATGTAAGCTGCATCGACTGCATCTTTGTTGCAAGAATTCAGAAGAGTGTCTTCAACTCGGTCTTCAAACAGTGTTCAGACGATAGCTCAAATTGCCTTAGATTTCATTAGTAAAAGAAATGGCATTTCAATAATGACTTCCAATTGCTAAAGTTTACATGGTCACAAATACGATTTACACGATTCAGTTACGAGACAAACCAATGTGTTACTTCTTACCGAAACATGCGTGACGCGTGATAATCCGATTAAAATACCTAATTTCAATTGTATTGTTCAATTCAAACGAGATACTGTTCCAAAAGGTGGGGTAGCTATTTACCAAAATAGTAATAATGTTACTAATATTATGACTCCGAATATTGAAATAAATATTGAAGACGTTAGCGATGTTAATGTTAGACGCTCATTTGTTGGAGATATTTGTGCATGCTTATGCAAACTTGGAAATGACCTACACATAGACATGATAGCAATTCACATTTCTCCGAATCCGAAATTGGACGAGGTAGAGCATTTTATTCATCGAAGAAGTGTCGAAAATACTTGGTAGAAATGGTAATAAATTTCGACTTATCTTGGCTGGCGATTTCAACATTAACTTCGCTGATAAAAAATCAAAGCGGTTGACAACTTTTCTTTCGGAAAAATTGAATTTAAAAATGAATTATGATCCACAGGAATCCACAACAAAATATGGGACCACTATTGACGCGGTATTTTCCAGATATTTAGAAGATATTAAGTCTCAAACTTATGTTTCTTATTTCAGTTACCATAAACCTATAGTTTAAATGATAAACATTCCTGAATAACCTATATGTTTTATAAGATAAATAAATATTTTGAATCAACAATATTATCATCTTATTTTTGAATAGATGCTATACAATAGCTTTACTGCGACAGTCCTCGAGTGCCTCACGTATATTTTTTTAATTAAAAATCGACAGAGAGTTTCTCTGAAGAGAGTCTACACTTTAGAATCTATAGACCTTCCTGAAATAGAATATTCTAAAACAAGTTGCAGAATGGGTGTTTATTCCAATACGAATGAGAAATTCTAAAACGAGCTATGAAGGAACGACTTTTCGAAAGCATGAGTGTTGGAATTACGTTCTGCAACGAGTATTTGACGATATTTTCTCTATTTCAGACAAGTTTTGTGAAATACTCTCGTAATTTACTGAAAAATTTCTAGTGACTTTTGTACTGTATCTTGGCAGTTGGTGTTACTATTACGAAAAATTACAGCTTACGGAATTTGAATTGACGTGTGTTGAAAATTTATAGAGTCAGTGTTGACAACCACAAAACGAAAAATGAAACTGAAAACAATGCTGTAATGAGTTCATTACATTATTTATTATCTTTTCACGACTCCTTGTGCCTATAATAGGTATAAAGTCACCCAACAAATCAATTAACCAAAAATTGGAACTTATAAATAAATTATTAAAATAATCCAATGAATATTCATCGAGATGTGGCTATCATCTGAAGCATTAACATAAACAAACAAGAATCGATGAGACGAAACGGGTTTTTCGTGATATAAACGCGTATTATCCAACGGGCAGTGAAAATTTTTCTAAACCAGATGTAGTGCAAGATTCACCCACCCGAATTGCCGCTCAAAGGAGTGCACTTTACGCATTTTATTATAACGGCAATGCCTACTTCGTAACACGTGAGTTCCACGATTGTCTGACTTGAATACAGAAAAGTGCCGGGTTTAAAATGGGACGAAAGGTCGAATCGACCCGTTCTGGCAATTACCGGACGCAAAAAAATTATGGTGAAAAAATTGGCGCTTAATTTCGCGATGATGCCTCGTGGGTTTCGAAAATTGGCAGCAATGACCACGTGGATAAACACGACGCTCAAAATTGTCTTGTTGTGGCCGATTTATGAAGGCGAAGTCAAGGCCATTAGATGTACAAGGCTTGTCCAGAAAGTAAGCGTATTGAGCATTGAATGAAGAAGTGAAGGAAGGGGCATTAGTGAAATACTTAGATTAGAGTCTAAGGTGAAATATGAAGGCATCCGAGAGGGGGCACCAGTATGGCTGCCATGTGTTTCCGGTTTGCAGTGGCGTGGCGTAACCAAAATTTTCATCATGGGAAAGAAATACTTGTACCAAGTAATACGATATTTTGAAAGACTTCTGAATTTTAGAACACATTTCAAAGAATCGAAAATTGGAACCACGAATATCTTATTTATTCGATAATCATGACAGAAGTAAAATTAACAAACAAAACCCATAATCAGCCTTATGTATCGCATTATTATAATATACAGGGTGGTTAACAAAAATCGAGTAAAATAACGAAATTTTATTCCCAGAGAATTCAAGCATTTCAAGAATATCAATACAATGTATGGCCTCCACAGGCATCAATAACAGCTTGACATCTTCTTTGCATACTACACACGAGGTTGTTGAACATTTCTTGAGGAATTTGGTTCCATAAACGGGGCAGAAGCTCTCTCAGATCATTTAAGAATTCTGGGGTAGGTTGATGATTATCTAATCTTCTTTGGAGCATATCCCATGCATGTTCTATGCAATTCAAATCTGGTGGTAAATGTGGAATAACAAGCTCCTCGCGAGCATTCTCAACTATGGCTGCACGGTGCGGTCTAGCATTATCGTCTAGAAATTGAAGTTTCACCAATAGCAGCGTGAGAATTTGGCAAAACATTGTCAATGACATGCTTCCTATAGTGTGAGGCGGTCATATTCCCAGGACAAATGTGTAGATCTGTGCGCCCGTTGAAACATATCCCGGCCGATACAATAACACTAACCCCTCGGAATAGAAGGACTTCTTGCACATAGTGACGATTACGGGGTTTACGTGGGATTGTCCATACCCTTATTCTTCGAGACTCTGAAAATCGTCCATATCTGGATTCATCAATGAAAAGGACACTACGCCATTGATCGTTCAAATTGATATGTTGCCTTGCCTATTCCAGTCTTCTCCTCCTCTTCTCTGGAGCAATGGCATAACCCATGCATGTTCTATGCAATTCAAATATGGTGAGTGCGCATTCTCAACTATGGCTGCACGAAGCGGTTATCGTCTAGAAATTGAAAAGTTTCACCAATAGCGGCGTGAAATTCTGGCAAAACTTTGTCAATCACATGCTCCCTATAGCGTAAGGGATTCATATTCCCAGGACAAATGTGGAAATCTGTGAGTCCGTTGAAACATATCCCGGCCCATACCATAACACTACCTCCTAGGAATGGATGGACTTCTTGGATATAGCGACGATTACGGGGTATGCGTGTTAATGGAACTCCTCTTAATGGACGTCTAGAACCTAGATTCACCTCTCTCAAACGTCGTCTGATGGTTTCGATGGAAACTTGGGCCCCATCTGTATTTTGAAGAGTATTCCGTAGTATTCTACACGTAGATGTTGGCTGACTTGGAGCCTTTCCGCTACAAGAACCTGAGTTAGGCCACCCTGTAGCATTCCGATAGCTCTATTAGCCTCAACGTTTGTTAATTTACATCTTGGCATTCTCAGTAAACTCGCTTCAAATCGAAGCCGTTGATAAACTGACACCATTTCAAAATAAAAACACTCATGAAGCATAAATATGCAAAGAACCAAACTTCACAAAAAAGGCGACCAGATTGACGAAATGTATCATACTGATTTATTGAATCGATTCAAGTTGTTGTTGAGTTTTAAATGATTTTAAAGCGATTTTCTCGAAGATTACATTTTTACATACTTTTCAAAACGATTGAATATGATATCCCTAACTCTTGTGGAGCAGTATATCTTCCCTGACAAATTCTGAAAACTCGACACTTTCTTTGAAATTCCAGAGCTGTGCTTTTCAAAATGAGGCCAATTTCGAAATTATTTTTAGAATTTTCGAATTTTCCCTGAAAAATTCTAAACCTACTTCGAAAATGATAGTATCCAAAGCTAATCGGGATGTTTCATTCATTTATAAAGTTCCTGAATTAGTGAGAAAAAACAAAAAATTCTTTGCCGTTACGAAGGCCATACCGAGAACATTTTTGAAACATAGATAAATTCAAATTAGCAATATTCGAAATGAATACCATCTACAATTTATAGGATTACAGATCTTTCATCTTGAGGACTGAAGAAATGAAATCAGATTTTGTTACTGAGAGAAGAGACAGACCGGTTTCGGCCTTATTTGGACTCATCAGTATCCCATATTTCTCATTACTATTTTGAATCTATCTATGTTTCAAAATTATGAATTCAATTCAGTAAATAATTAACTCAATTGAGCATAATCATTATGTATTATGAGTATGCAGGGTGATCTACTCTTGTGGAGCAGTATATTTACAAACTTCTCCGTAAGAGTCACGGTTGAGGAGATAATTTTTTTTTATGTGTTTTCGAGAATAACCTAAAATCTCTTCTTTCAACCCACGTAAAATTTTATTGATGCCTCTAAAATTGCCATTTTGAAAAAATTCTATATCCTAAAATTAATACTATTCAAATAATAAATAGTGACGCAAAAATTTCCCGAAACTGGTCGAATGATTTTGTTTGGGACAACTTTCGAGTTATATTTGAGGCTTGAACGACCAACCCCCTCAAGCAAATCTTCAAAATTGAATAGGGAAGAGGAGTTGAGTGATAATTCATTTCAAAGATGTGTCGCCATGTTCAAAGATGTGTCGCCTTGAATATTTTGGTTATTTTTACAATGTATAAACCCATTTTTACTGAGACTTTTTTACAAACTTGAAATATCTTGAAAAAATCACATTTTTGAAAAAATTTAATTGTTTTATCATGCCAACAATAAAAAAAATTAGATCTGCGTTTTTAAAACAAATTTTCAAATTTCCCTCCATTGACTTCCATAAAATAATAGGCATTATTAGTTTAATATAATAAAATAATAATAATGATATAATAGAATAATAATAATAAACAATAAAATAAAGGAGTCGGTATAGTTGGTTCTCACTAGGATTCAGAAACCTTTTTGGATCTTGTAGTTCCAAAGTTCCTGAGAAATTTTTCGAGTGTTCCATCCCTGGGAGATATCTATACGTTAATTGACGAGACTCATTAAATCATTTTTCAAAGTTTCTCACCTAGTTTTACGCTTTTTCACACCCTTTCAAACGTATGAATTTCGCCTCTAAATGTTCGTTCTTAAACTGAGTGAATGACTGAATTGCGAGTCGAAAAGAATGAATGGTATTTCTAAGAAGAGCCGATCTTCAAGTACCACTTCACCCTTACAACATAAATTATTTTAAATTAACTATTTCCCTGATAGATCTCGGATTAAATTAATCAGCTAATGCATTCGACGATGGTAGCTATCGGCATTCCTTACTAAATGAATTAATGACAATAATCTCATAACTACATGCTTTTTCACACATGTTTTTGAGCGATGTCACTTCATTAAGATTTATATATTTGATGGGAGAGTTTGCGATTGTAACAAGATTGACCAGTGAATTAATGTTTCGAGTGGATTTATTGCGGTGACTACGACCAGAGGGGAACGCCAGCATTCGAATTTGACACCCTGTATATGTGATGCAACACGAATTCACCGAAAAAAATTTTCACAGATCTTAGAGAAAAGGTAGTACTTCAGTAGCTCATAATGTTTCTCCAAAAAACACTTCTCAATTCTACATCAATCATAGAATCAGAGAAGTCCATTCTCGAAACGTCATATCAATCTTATGTCATTACCATTTGAATCTACATGAATAATTTAGCGAATTTGCATATGGGGAATTCATACCAATGGACGCAATAAACTCCCGTGATTTCATGCAAGTAACTGTACGTTCAGATCAGTTGGTGCGTTTCCATCAACGAAATGTTATTGGAAACATTAACACAGATTATTAGGTGGATAATGAGAAACGATCCTCTTATTCTTCTTTACGCTAAAAGTGGGAAGAAGTTCTATGAGGAATTTCTCGAGGTTACTTCTGCGAGATGCACATAGAATGAGGAATATAAAAGAAGGAGCAAAGATTATTAACTCTATAATCTTTGGGAAGGAGCATCGTCGATTTATCAGGGAAACAGCAAAAATTATAGAGTATAAAGATGAGCAACGAAGCGACTACAGTGATGTCAGCGACATCTGTTTTTCAAAAGTAATCGGTCTATGGTTAAAATATTAGGGTCCATTTGGCATAGATTATATAGAGATTATTTGAAAGCTGTTGTCAATTTTGAAAGAAATACTTGAATAAATATTCTTGCTTAATGATGATAATATTTTCTCGCGTATTTTCCACTGAAATAACTCGAAATCGACAAGAGCACCTAGCTCACTCCATAATCTTGGTTTGTGTGTTTTTCTGTTATAAATTTTGTGTTAAAAACTGGCCTACATTCGAAATGCATGGTGATTAATTGCAGAAATAATAGAAAGAATAATCTTGAATGTGCGTTTTTTTCATCATGTAACTGCCTTGTTCATTGCTTTTTATTTTCCGTGTTGTCAAATGGATAGAGGTTTCGGGGCAAAAATATATTGTTCTGGATAATTTGTTTGCGAACTGAATTTTCTTCGGTCTCATTCATTAGATCAAAAAGTTACACTCATAGAGGCAATGGTGGTCAGAAGAACGACTTATAGAGGTGGTAGTTCTCTTGACGACCCTTCCAGCAGTTCGACTCATCTACTAGACCCTCTAGACTCATTGAGGTGAAAATACACTGGGTAAGATATGTATGAATCGGGTCCAGAACAACTGTTTGACTTATCGATGTTCGATTTATCGAGAGTTCACTGTATGAATAAACTCTTGAAATTGTTATAATAATTCTCTAATACGTGAACAAATTTTTGAAATGTTCTCAATTTCACAATTATTGTATTGTAGATGATTTTACACAATCATTTGAAATAAAAATAAAAAACAATATGTATATGGAAAATATCATCCTGATCAAAAAACGGAGCTCTTCTTTTGTTTTGTCGATCAGGATGTTTCTTTAAAAGCTCGACAAGGAATACTCAATTTAATGGGAATTTATGAGAAGAATAATTCGAATTAATTAAAATAGTTTTCTGTACTGAATTATGTTTCAGCCCCATCTAGGTGTCACAAGTAAGAAACTAGCCAAAACTCGTAGTCGGATTTTAGTACCACAGATGTAAGGGCGTTTCCTATCTTTCTAACTCTATAATCTTTGGGAAACAGTTTTGATCTAAATCGGCCATATTGAAGAACCAATTTAAAGTTTCGAATCGAGGAATTATTTAGTATTCTGGACGATTTTTGTCGTGTTGTATTCGTAATTGGTAAATAAACTGCTCCACATGAGTTAGTTATGTTGACTTAAATTGCAAAAAAATAGAGTTCAAATTAGATTTTGTGATGAATATTCATATTAATATGATTAAATTGTCTTTTATATGTGCGTTCAAACTTGCACAATCTCAGAAGGTGTTCAGATTTCCATAGCTACAATACCAGGCATACTAATACTATCAGTGTTCCCAGACACTTCACCTCTAAATTTGAATCTACGCCAACCGTCGCGGGTATCTCTTTCTACAATCACTTACCTGATAGATTCAAGAATATGAATTTGAAGCAGTTCAAGGTTAATACTGAGCAATTGCTATTTTCTGGAAGCCTCTACAGCACCGCTGAATTTTTTTCAAGTAAACTTGATTAATATATTGTTTTTAAGAAAAAGAAAATTCTTTGCCTTTACGAAGGCACATCGAGAACATTTTTGAAACATAGATGAATTCAAAATAGTAATCATCGAAATGAATACCATTTTCAATTCCCAGGCTACTGATGAGGCCCAACAAGGCCGAAACCGGTATATCTCTCATCTCAGTGACAAATCTAATATCATTTCTCCAACCTCATGATAAAAGATCTCTGAGCCTGGGAATTGAAAATGGTATTCATTTCGATGATTACTATTTTGAATTAATCTATGTTTCAATAATATATTGTTATTGTAAGTGCTTATATGTGTATAATTGTGTACATTATTGTTATCTTGACATATCCTATGTATCTTTGTGATATCTGAAAGGACGAATAAAAATTATTATTATTAATTATTATTATTATTATTTCAAGTTGCAGCAAATAAAATTGATTGTGACCTGTAGGTCTGCAGCGTATACATACATACTACACACGAGGTTGTTGAACATTTCTTGAGGAATTTGGTTCCATAAACGGGGCAGAAGCTCTCTCAGGTCATTTAAGGATTCTTGGGTAGGTTGATGATTATCTAATCTTCTTTGGAGCATATCCCATGCATGTTCTATGCAATTCAAATCTGGTGAGTGAGGAGGAATTGGTAAATGTGGAATACCAAGATCATCAAGCGCATTCTCCACTATGGCTGCACGGTGCGGTCTAGCGTTATCGTCTAGAGATTGAAAGGTTTCACCAAGGGCATTGTGAAAATTTGAAAAAATATTGACAATGACATGCTTCCTATAGTGTTAGCGGTCATATTCCCAGGACAAATGTGTAGATCTGTGCGCCCGCTGGAACATATCCCGGCCCATACCATAACACTACTCCCTCGGAATGAATGGACTTCTTGGACATAGTGACGATTACTGGGTATGCGTCGGAATGTCCATACCCTTATTCTTCGAGAATTAGAAAATCGTACATATCTGGATTCATCAGTGGAAAGGACACTACGCCATTGATCGTTCCAATTGATATGTTGCCCTGCCCATTCCAATCTTTGACGCTTATGATCACCTGCTAATGGAACTCCTCTTAATGGACGTGTTGAACCTAGATTCACCCCTCTGGAACGTCATCTGATGGTTTCGATGGAAACTTGAACCCCATCTGCATTTTAAAGAGTATTCCGTAGCATTCTACACGTAGATGTAGGCTTTCTTCTCGCCGAAACGGTGATGAAACGACCCTGAGCAAGTGTTGTTTTTCGTCGCCCACCAAGCCTTGGTCTTTCCAACACGCAACCTGTCTCTCTGAACCTATTCCAAAGTCGAGTTATCACACTTTGGATGACTTAGAGCCTTTCCGCTACAACAACCTGAGTTAGGCCACCCTGTAGCATTCCGATAGCCCTATTAGCCTCAGCGTTTATTAATTTACGTGTTGGCATTTTCAGAAAACTCGTTTCAAATCGAAGCCGTTGATAAACTGACTCCATTTCAAAATAAGAACATTCATGACGCATATGCAAAGAACCCAACTTCAGAAAAAAGACGACTAGATTGACGAAATGTCTCATACTGATTTTTATTGGGTCGATTCAAATTGTTATTGAGTTTTAAATGATTTTACAGCTATTTTCTCGAAGATTACATACTTTTCAAAACGATTGAATACGATATCCCTAACTCTTGTGGAGCAGAATATTTTCAGTTTTAATTTGCAAGAACCATTCCGGTCAACAAAAACAATACAAATGCTCTTCCCTTAATATTCTATAATTTATGCTTATTTCATTGTTAAATCACAAACGTTTAAAAAATAAGAATTTTCATTATTTCATAGAGGAATCTACGACCGTTTGCATCATCACTGCAGTCGCTATCGAATGAAATAAACATTAGCTGTGCCTCGATTTCAGTGCTAATTCATGAAAAGAGTTGTTGCAGAATGTGGATGATTTATATTCTATGTATGAATAACGCAGGCACAGGTTCCGATGTGCTGTCAGTGCATCCTTGCCAAACGTGTTTCTCAGTTACAGAAGAACTAAATACAAAATGTTCTGGCTTACTTATGGCATCGATAAGTATTTCCGATGATGTCTTTCGGATGACAACATCTCTTTTCTATTACTTAATCATTAGTATTATAATATAGATGTGACAGGTTCTAAACGTACCGATGAAATTCAATGTGACATAATAATTAAATAGTATATATTCTGGATGGAGCGATTTTTCGAAAGCATGAGAAATTTTTCCTCTATTTCAGTAGAATGAAATAGTGAAATACTCTTGAAATTCAAATAAAAATACGCCCTAGTAACTTTTGTATTCTACCTTGGCAGTTGGTGTGACTTACGAAATTTGACAGATTACGGAATTTGAATTGATTCGATTTGTAAATTGATAGGATCGGAGGTCAGTACTGACAACCACAAAACGAAAAATATAACTGAAATAAATGCTGTAATCAGTTAATTATAGCACTACTCTTAGTACTGTAATGAACTCATTACGATACGATACTGAAATAGAGAAAATATATTTAAAAAGAGGGTTTCTCTCATTATGTGTCAAATCCGTCCATTCCGCCACATCCCGTAGAATAAAACAATGTTAGAATATTTCATTCCAACACTGTTTTCAGTGATATTTATTGATTACATGTTGGCCTTCTGTCACGGATTTTTTTAACATCTGTCAAATTTCATGAGATAGAAACAGACGAGATTACAGACGAAATAAATTTTTTCGATAGAAATGCTCGGACAGGTCGATTTCTGTTTCGAGGGGGACAACTTAAGATGTAGGTTACGGACGCATAGCGCTTCAACCCTTGCTACTACAACCCTCACCCCAATTTTTGAATAGGGAAGATGGGGTGAGTGATACCTCATTCGAAAGGTATTTTTATACTGATTTCAGCACAGTAATTGTTTTTTCATTTTATGCATTAGTTCTCGAAATACAGGGTGGCCATTTGAAAACGAAACAGACGAGATTACAAACGAAATAAATTTTTTCAATAGAAATGCTCGGACAGGTCGATTTCTGTTTCGAGGGGGACAACTTAAGATGTAGGTTACGGACGCATAGCGCTTCAACCCTTGCTACTACAACCCTCACCCCACATTTTTGAATAGGGAAGATGGAGTGAGAGATACCTCATTTGAAAGGTATTTTTATACTGATTTCAGCACAGTAATTGTTTTTTCATTTTATGCATTAGTTCTCGAAATATTCTTGACTAAGCATTTGAAAATGAAGTGGTGTTTTCATTTCTTTCAAATTTTGTGACATTTCTGTCATAAATATTTATAAATCACCGAACATTATTTGGCCAAGAAATCTTAATGTTGATGTTTTTTAAAGTAGCAAATGCATTTCCAAAATGCCTTCGATTTATTCTGAATAATCGATTTCTTTTCTGCTTTTGTCTTTTTTCATTTCAGATTAAGAATTACGAGTCGTTTTGGGAAGAATCTGTGTATCCGAGACCATCGACGGATATCATGAAGATGATCACACTGATGTCTTTCAAGATTTTCCTGATATTTTATGTTATTTTGTTTACGGGGAGGCAGGTTTTTTCGGCTGAGGTTTTTTCCCCTGGCTGTATAGTATCGTATGATACTAGTGATGATTGTATCGTATGATTCTATAGTATCATACGAAGAATGTTATGATACCCCGTTATTTTTTTACCTCAGCTTAGGTACTTTTTGTTTCAACATTTATTGTATTATTTTAACTCTCTTTTTCATAAGAATATATATATATATATATATATATATATATATATATATATATATATATATATGGCACTTGTAGTGTTTTTTTGTGAAAAACCTTTCAAACCCCATCTTTCCTATTCAAAAATTGGGGGTGAGGGTTGTAGTAGCAAGGGTTGAAGCGCTATGCGTCCGTAACCTACATCTTAAGTTGTCCCCCTCGAAACAGAAATCAACCTGTGCGAGCATTTCTATCGAAAAAATTTGTTTCGTCTTTAATCTCGTCTGTTTCGTTTTCAAATGGCCACCCTGTATTTCGAGAACTAATGCATAAAATGAAAAAACAATAAATGTGCTGAAATCAGTATAAAAATACCTTTCAAATGAGGTATCAGTCACCCCATCTTTCCTATTCAAAAATTGGGGGTGAGGGTTGTACTAGCAAGGGTTGAAGCGCTATGCGTCCGTAACCTACATTTTAAGTTGTCCCCCTCGAAACAGAAATCGACCTGTCCGAGCATTTCTATCGAAAAAATTTATTTCGTCTGTTCTCGTCTGTTTCGTTTTCAAATGGCCACCCTGTATAAATTATATTATATATATAATTATATTATATATATAATTATATTATATGAAGAAAATCGTTGCTGAATTGTGAATATGAATTCATAATTATATATAATTTTTTTTCTATTATCACATGAGTGAAAGTATCTGATATCGACATTCCTGTTTATACCTGGCAACCCTGTAGTTCGTTCAAGTAAATAATAGACAACCCTATTTCAGCACATTCTACATGTTTCATAAACTGCTATACATGAGTTAGGGATATTGACTTGAATTGCAAAAAAAAATATAGTTTAAATCAGATTTTGTGATGAAAATTCATATTTATATGATTTCAAGTTGCGGGAAATGAAATTAATTTTAGCCTGTAGGTCTGCAGCGTATACAAGGTGGTTAAGAAAAATCGAGTAAAATAACGAAATTTTATTCCTAGAGAATTCAAGCATTTAAAGACTATCAATACAAGAATTTGGTTCCATGAACGGGACAGAAGCTCTCTCAGATTATTTAAGGATTCTGGGGTAGGTTGATGATTATCTTATCTTCTTTGGAGCATATCCCATGCATGTTATATGCAATTCAAATCTGGTGAGTGAGGAGGAATTGGTAAATGTGGAATACCAAGATCATCAAGCGCATTCTCCACTATGGCTGCACGGTGCGGTCTAGCGTTATCGTCTAGAGATTGAAAAGTTTCACCAATAGCAGCGTGAAAATTTGGCAAAACATTGTCAATGACATGCTCCCTATAGTGTAAAGCGGTCATATTCCCAGGACAAATGTGTAGATCTGTGCGCCCGTTGAAACATATCCCGGCCCATACCATAACACTACCCCCTTGGAATGGATGGACTTCTTGGATATAGCGACGATTACGGGGTATCAGTCGGACTGTCCATACCATTATTCTTCGAAAATCTGATAATCGTCCATATCTGGATTCATCAGTGAAAAGGACACTACGCCATTGATCGTTCCAATTGATTTGTTGTCTTGCCTATTGCCACCTTTGACGCTTATGGTCAAGTGTTAATGGAACTCCGCTTAATGGACGTCTAGAACCTAGATTCACCTCTCTCAAACGTCGTCTGATGGTTCCAATGGAAACTTGACCCCATCAGCATTTTGAAGAGTATTCCGTAGCATTCTACACGTAGGTGTAGGCTTTCTTCTCGCTGAAACGGCGATGAAACGATCCTGAGCAGGTGTTGTTTTTCGTCGCTCACCAAGCCTTGGTCTTTCCAACACGGAACCTGTCTCACTGAACCTATTCCAAAGTCGAGATATCACACTTGGAGCCTTTCCGCTACAACAACCTGAGGCCAGCCTGTAGCATTCATATAGCTCTATTAGCCCCAGCGTTTGTTCATTTACGTGTTGGCATTTTCAGAAAACTCGATTCAAATCGAAGCCGTTGATAAACTGACTCCATTTCAAAATAAGAACATTCATGACGCATATGCAAAGAACCAAACTTCAGAAAAAAGGCGATCAGATTGACGAAATGTCTCATACTGATTTTTATTGGATCGATTCAAGTTGTTATTGAGTTTTGAAAGATTTTACATCAATTTTCTCGAAGATTACATATATACTTTTTAAAACGATTGAATACGATATCTCCAACTCTTGTGAAGCAGTATACTTCAATTTTTAAAATATTTTCTAGTATACTTAATTTATTATGAAATAGGTTTCATTCTATTATCAGCGTCGATTTAGGTTCGGATCTTAGACTAATGGAAGGAAAGTAAATCTGTATGTGTGTAACTTAAACGGTATTTCATTCTTAACTGAAGATTCACGACCACTCATGACGACTTTTCAACCTCAAATTCCCCAAGAAAGAGGACATGTCCTGAAGACTAAAACCCCATGATTAGGAGCGCGTTCGCAGATCGTTAATAGCCATATAAGAAGACCCATCTAATACCGCGAAATAGAAGCCGCATCAGGTTGAACCAAAAACCGACACCGTACTTTTAACCACTTTTCGACCCAGTAATTGAATGCTCGTCAACAAGACGTTTGATATTCAGGCGGTAGCGCCCAATAACCGAATTAAGTGTAATTTATTATTCGCACGTTTTGTCCAGGTCAGGTCGGCATCATCAGGTACAATGGGGTCCCAATTGAGTATTCTAGAGACGATTGAAAATCCACCATCGATAATTAGAAACGGACAGCAGGTATTTTCTCTCGTTTTGTAGGGAGGAGCTGATAACATGATAATTTTAACTGTTATGACGTACGGAACTCATTTTAATCATCCGCATGCCATGAAATATTGATGAGCGGGTATGGGTTACCATTTCTTTTACTAATTGCGATGCACGGTGGAATTTTCTACACGGTTACTGAAGGAAAAGCGCCGAATGTAGGTATTCAAATAATAACAAGAAAGTCCAAGATAACCTGATGATCCATTTTGAATGAAAGGTTCCATTTGAAAGATTCATCGAATCGAAAGCTCACTGCACCGAAGGTGTCACTCATTAGCAAATCACTCCCACTTTCTTCTGATTGGTTATCTGACAATTGTTCATGAAGTTTACAAGATATCAGGAAATTTTAATGACATTGAGAGAGTCTTCCGGGCTTATTGGCTTCATTAGGAGTTATCAAAACAATCTTAGAGAAAGCCCGACGCTTATGCGAGCCGGTATTTCTAGTGGATGAACATCTACATCATGCATCAATATAATACCAAAGAAATTCAGAGGAAAATAAGATAAAAATTTCCGCACGTGATGGTGCATGATAATCTGCAATGGAAGAGCTATCTTACTATAGTAAGAAAATATAAATAAACACACTGGTTTTAATTATATCTTTAATCAGCTATCGATTTCGGCAAAATACTTATACCATCATCAGGCTGTCCTGAAAAGACACTCATGTGCAAAAGAATAACAAACATTCAAAAAAGAACTTACTGTCATGAAACACAGAAACAAGCTGCAACTTATAAGATGTAATACAAACATAAATGGATTCTCAATTTAACATGGAAAATCTCATTAGTCCAAGAACTAAATTAAAATAGTAAACGACAATAATAACACCGGCTGGAGGACAGATGTAGACACACATCAGCCATGCGTCACACAGAAATTTACAAACATAGAGATAAAATAAATTATTCTTGGCTATCGTCTCTAAATGAACATTTTGAAAATATTTTGTAATGGAAACTCTTTTACATCGTTAACAAGGTTGCTGTCATGTTTTATTTTCAAAATTTCCAATTGTTCTAAAAGGGTTAAACGGTAAAAATTCTTTTCATAGTGAAGAATACTGAGACTATGGATTGAAGTTTTATGGTTGTTATCTAAGGTTGTTATCAATCTTAGAATCTTAGAATCTTATACTAGCATGTCATACCAACATAATAAGCCTGGCAATCTTCGCATTCGATCTTGTAGACTCCACTTTTTTGTTCTGTTTTTATTTTTGGTTTGTTGTTAACTAAAATATTTTCTAGAGTAATACCTCCCTTATTAGTAACATAGTAGTTATATTTCTGCAATATTGAGTTGATATTGTAATTAAGGTTTCGACAGAAGGGAATGGAGATATACTTAAGGTTTATGCTATGATGTGGGAAGATCTTTTTATCTAGTAATTCTTTTTTCTTTTTTTGTTGTATTATGTTATCTATGTAAGACTTTGGATACTTATTATTTAGGCCAATTGTGTAAATAATCTCAAGTTCTCTCTTATAATTTTCAACTGATAAAGATACAGGCATGTATCTTACTATACATTTATAAGGTCACAGATAGAATTGGTAGAACTGAAGAGGCACAACATTGAGACCGTTTATAAGCTCACACAAAAAATGATCAGATATCAGATACCAAAGACAAAAAAGACACTTTCTCAAGCCGGTATTTACATTGGTACAAGAAAACGAACTATCAATACGAGAAATGAGAAGCACGAACGATGCTGTGTTCTCAATCAGACAGAAAAATCCGCACTAGCGGAACATGCTCTAACAGAGGACACAATATAGTTTTCTCAAAGGCAGAGGTTATTTCAAATATCAAAAGTTACTATATTAGGATGAATATGGAGCCATTGACATTTATAAACAGATATAATGAAATTGAGAGAGTCTTCCGGGCCTATTGGCAGTGGTCTATTAGGAATTATTTCACCTAACGTTTCGCCCACAACTGCGGTAGGCATCTTCAGAGGATTTTTGGTCTGAGGTTGTAACTCGACCGCTGAATTTCCGAAAGTGATGAACCTATTTATGAAACTATTTATTAAGATATAATGAACAGAAAAGATGAAACCCTCATGACGTATGTTTGCTGTTCTTAGGCAAAACCCGAATCAAGCCAATTTGGAGAGGGAGCGATGAGTCAATCAACTTCAGTACTTAAAGTCCTCGGCATCATAGTCAAAAACTTAGCGTTCGAGTTACAATCTCAGACCAAGAATCCTCTGAAGATGCCTACCGCAGATGAAGACGTAACGTTCGGTGAAATAATTCCTAATGGACCTCGGCCAATAAGCCCAGAAAACTCTCTTAATGTCATAATATCTGGTCGTGAAAGACTCAAACTATCAATTATAACGAGTTTGATATATTTTAGAAAAATACTGAATACATAGTAAAATGGAATCAATTTTATAAAATACTGCGCCACAAGAGTTAGGGATATCGTATTCAATCGTTTTGAAAAGTATGTAATCTTCGAGAAAATCGCTGTAAAATCATTTGAAACTCAATAACAACTTGAATCGATCCAATAAAAATCAGCATGAGACATTTCGTCAATCTGGTCGTCTTTTTTCTGAAGTTTGGTTCTTTGCGTATGCTTCATGAATGTTCTTATTTTGAAATGGAGTCAGTTTATCAACGGCTTCGATTTGAAACGAGTTTTCTGAAAATGCCAACACGTAAATTAATAAACGCTGAGGCTAATAGGGCTATCGGAATGCTACAGGGTGGCCTAACTCAGGTTGTTGTAGCGGAAAGGCTCTAAGTCATCCAAAGTGCGATAACTCGACTTTGGAATAGGTTCAGAGAGACAGGTTCCGTGTTGGAAAGACCAAGGCTTGGTGGGCGACGAAAAACAACACTTGCTCAGGGTCGTTTCATCACCGTCTCGGCGACAATGTTTTGCCAAATTTTCACGCTGCTATTGGTGAAACTTTTCAATTTCTAGTCGATAACGCTAGACCGCACCGTGCAGCCATAGTTAAGATTCAAGTATGCGCGCGAGGAGCTTGGTATTCCACATTTACCAATACCTCCGCACTCACCAGATTTGAATTGCATAGAACAAGCATGGGATATGCTCCAAAGAAAATTAGATAATTCGAAAAATTTCGAAGTTTAAAAGGTTGTGTTCACAACATACCCAGCTGCTTTGGATCGAATGAATCAGAACTTCATATTTTACTTGATTGTCAACACCTTGTGTAATGATATTCCTACAAACTTCATAAATGGTCAGATACATAATGACAAACAATTGCTCTCTGGTCATATGAAAAATCAGGACAGAGTCATTTTCGAATGAGAGACCCTTCCGTGCGGTGAACTTTCGATTCACTGATTTTTCGATCATATGACTTTTTGTTGAAGTTAACTGTACTTCATTTGAAGAGCTTGAAACAAATGTTTCCTTTTAGTCTAATCTTGGAGTTTTTACAAATCGTTTTTTAATGAACGAGTGTTAGAATGAGCCTTCTGTATGAGTATCATATACTATTAACTGAATTGATAATGAAGTAAAAATTTCAATATACTGATTGTTACAGCGCAGATATTGTAAATTAAATTCCAGGATTACAGAAAATTAATTTTATTTGCACCCAAGAAGAAGTGGTATTCGTAATATTTTAACAAAATAACTGCCATTTTTTACCTGAGTTCGAATGCTTATAATTGGAATATAATGCAAACTGCTTATCATCATTAAAATTTAAAAAAAAGTAAGAAACTAATTATTCTATGGTCTTACAATATCTGTGCTTCAAACCATCGATTCCCAAAAGTAACATTATTTCTTTTCTGTGTTCGTGTAAATTTATTTTTTCCCGGGCGTTTAACAGTGAATTTCACAATTCTCTGATCAAAAATCTATCAAGTTTTCATTTGTTCGAATTTGAACCAGAAGAATTCTTTTTTATATTTCCTGATATTAAAAGTAATGAGAATCAAATTCATAGAGAATTTTCAACAAACTCAAACTGATCTTCTTCTTACCTGTTCTGTTTCAGTCACTTCAACAATCAAACTGCACGATCATTCGTCCACATATCACATCGAAAGAAAAAATTCCGAACTTAAAAAAATCGGATCCTTAAGTTCGAAATATTGTCGCACCGAGAATATTAAGCGCTAAAACGGAGCAGGATGTTCCGATCAACGGCCGTCAGGATACCGTGGTCTGTACTTACTGACCGAGTATAGAATTTGCAACAATTTGACACGGTGCCCTCGCGACTCTGTGATGCCGGCCGTTGGGTACTTTTTGGGTCAAGCGTGTGCCTGATATAGTTTCGAAATTTTGGCACCCACGGAGAGGAAATGAAGACATGTGAGTGGCTATATATCGGCCCATTGTTGCGTCTGGAGCAGTTGGAGGGGAGTTGCATCTCATTGTCATGCTCATTCACGATTCTGTGTGCATGTACAATACGATTGATAGGGCTGACACATTCTGTGATCTATGTCCCAGATTGATCGATAACTGTCAATTTTGGTATTTTGATCGTTTATTGAGGTCCTCTTTCTCGGTCTGACGCCGTTATTTATGTTTAATGGAATTGAAAAAAGTCTTGAATTCGGGGAATGGTCAGTTTTCCAGGTACTGAAGTCGCAATATTGGTGGCTTATCAAAATTATCGAAATTATTGATGTTGGCGATTGAGTATTCATTTCTATGGTTTGACCACCAGGGAATGTCAACTTCAAACTTTTCGTAATTTTGAATGATCGATTTTTTTGTTTCTGGGAATGGACAAATGAAACAATTGGGTGGATAAAGGGGACTCACGTTGGAAAAACGATCTAGGACATAAAAAAACCGTTTTTTACAACTACCATTAAAAGTGACATTTTTAATGACAGCAAACATTGGTAAAATTGATTGTTTATATGGAAGCGTGTTAAAAATATTTTTAACATTTGTGTTAAACATATTTTTAGCACTCCATTTTCTTATGATGAAATCAGATGAGAAAAATTCAGCAATTACAAATTTTTTCCATCTTTATTTAACAATCATTACTTATGAACATTTATATTAATCGTAAAACTAAAACAATTACTAACTTTAATGCCCTGTGACGTTAGGGAGAAAATCTGTTGAGGTTGGGAGAGTTTTTTCAGCAATGACATTTCTATATTCAATGGAATGATCAACATAGCCCTCGGCTACTGTCGTAGACTTCCATCCACCATGTTTTTTTTATATCCGTAATATTCGCTCCTGATTCTGCTAGCAATAAAGCGGAGGATCTTTGAAAACAGTGTCCTGTATATTGCTTTGGTTCTGGCAGTTTGAAGAATTCGGCAACAGTAGATGGAATTTTCCCAAATGTATTAATACCAACTGAATAGGCAGTGCTGCAGTGCATTTATTATTCATGTATTTCAGGAAAAAACGACGATGTTTGATGACAAAAGGGCGCAGTGCAAATTACTTATGAAAATAGTCTACATACTTCGCAATAATACTGAAAGAACGACTGACTTTCGTTTTTGTATTTTGAAGTTGTATAACCAATGATTTATTTGTTTGTCTTCCACTGATAAATTACACAATTCTTCAAATAATCCGAAAATAGTTGCCACCTTAACCATCAAGTATTTCTCACCTGGTGCCTCCTTTATAAACTTTTCAACTTGTTCACGAGTGAGAATTTTCGAGTTTTTCGGACGATATCCTTCACTTTTCCGTTTTAAATATCAGCACCCCAGAGGTAAGAGTGTTAAGTCACAATATCAAAATTAGACAAAAGAGAAATTTTTCAGTTCTATTATTGGTTATTATAAATTTTATAGCCCCGTCACCGATTCTAAAAATATTTTGCACAGTGAATCTATAGGACTTCTTGATACTACATTCTCAATTACAGCTCTGGGGAGGCAGTAATTTTCGAGAAAAAAAATAAATGAAACTCATAAATATACTCCATTTACCTCGGATACGGCTCTGATATAGTCTTATATATAGTCTATATAGTTTAGTTTAACAAGGTTAGGTTAGGTTAGGTTCATTTTTCTTACCAAAAGTTGAAAAAAAATTTTTTTGAAATTAAAAAAAAAATATTATAAAAAAATAAAACATCAATCCGCATTTAAACCTGAATGCGGATCGATGTTTTATTTTTTTATCAAATTTTTTTTTAACTCAACCTAACCAGGTTAAGTTAGGTTAGGTTAGGTTCATTTTCCCTACCTCAAGATCACAAAAAAAATACAAAAAAATACAACTGGGCAGGAAACTTTATAATTACCCGATTATTGTTTCAAAGAATGTGAACTGCCATTATTTGGCGACTTGATATACCTAGGGAGTCAAAAATGTGTTCCACTAGCTAGAATTTACTAATGTGAATCCAATATTGTAGATAGGTTATGTCTGAAAAAATGTGACTTAACACACTTTACCTCTGAGGTGCTGATATGCAATTACCTTAAAACATTCACTAACATCCACACCACTTTTAACAAGAGCACTTGACTTTATCATTGAGAATTTGCTCCACAAAGTTGATGAACTCTTCTAAGTATGCCAGGAAAATAGTTTCACAGAAGTTCCCTTCTACATTTTTCAATTACCACTAGGCCAGGAAATTGTTATATGCAATATCGTACTGCTGAACAGATTTTTTGGTAGGAATTCTAGATTTGCTCTTCTTGCAGACTCTTCAATATCCAGAGGAACAACCAAATCTTCACTTTCATTAATAATTGGACTCTTGACAAACATATTAAGCAGTTAAAAACCCAAGACGAAAATTGGACAGGAACGAAATTCAAATGACAGCGTCTTTTCTCATTTGTTAGTAATCATAACGTTGGCAACGTTTGCCATTCCCAACTTTTGATTATTTGAATATTAAAATGCATTTCGAAGTTTATTGTCATTGCGAATTCGCCCATTTCATTATCAAAATAGGACAGTTGTACAACAAACATTGTATGGTATTTGTGTTAAAAGTGATTTTATTTTGTTCGTGAAATTGTTCAATTTGCTCCGCTCATTTCACAAATTTTCTCACTCACAAAATATAACGCCACTTTCAACACTCATATCATAAATAACTATTTTGCAATTTGGGGGTGCTGCTTAGAAATTGGTCGTTTTCCATATCTTTTGAACGGTGCCTGTAGAATTGAAAAACAGGATTGACAAGCGATCCTGAAATTTTTTCAGCAAAAATCGAATTTAGAGGTGCAAACTTCATATAGCTATGAATACCGTGTGAAACTGAGATATTCTCCCACAATTTTGTTCTACAAGATGTTGCAGAATAATATATGTGTATTCTAAAACATGTTACAGATTGGAAAATAGGCTCCTATTCCAACAGGATTGCGAGTTTTCGAACGTTACGAACGAGTATTGGAATTGCCTTCTGCAACGAGTATTAGATGATATTTTCTCCACTTCAGTCAAGTTTTGTAAAATACTTTCGAGATGCAATGAAAAATTCAGATTATACATCATAGTGACTTTTGTATCGTATCTAGGCAGTTGGTGTTACAAAATTTGACAGATTACGGAATTGACGTGTTTGAAAATTGTTAGCTTCGGAATTCAGTGTTGACAACGACAAAACGAAAAATATAACTGAAAACAATGCTATATTTTCATAACAGCACTGCTTTTTAGTACTGTAATGAACTCGTGACGATACTGAAATGGAGAAAATTATTTTCCCGAATGACTTTTGTTGACCAAGCAGCCGGACTCCGAGCTAACCCACTATTTTTCCTATTATATCGCAATCGCACGTACCAATTTGTGTTCTTCTGAAAAAGGAAGAAGCCGATCCCGCTCTATGCTACTGACCAAGTGCCAAAGAGACCGGTTTGCTTGGAAAAGGTCATTTTTATAACGGCGCGTATGATGCAAGCCATTTCATTGAGTTTCTTGTCAACCGTCCAGTAATGGAAGGAAGGCCGTAAACGTTTATAAGGCTCTTATTTTCGTTCATGACCTTCATTAGGGTTTAGTGCAAATCGAAAAGAGATCTCGGATCTCGGATATTTACTCAACGGCGCGATGGAACTATAATATTCGCGGTTTTGGCAAAGAAAACAGATGTGAAATTTTTATTTCACACCATAGCCTGTTCAGGAATTTTTGTCATTATCAGTAACATTCGAGTTTGCAGGATTTAGGTTGGTGTTAAAAAAAAATGACTTATGACGTTTTTTTAGTTTGAGTCTCGAATGTACCAAAAACGGAAGAATACTTGGAGTTGTTGACGAGAACTGGCATTGTCAGCGCATATTAGTGTTGGAATTGTCTCATGTAAAGAGTATATGGCAATATTTTCTCTATTTCAGTCAAGTTTTGTGAAATACTGTCGAAATTCAATGAAAAATTCTAGTGACTTTTGTATTGTATCTTGGTAGTTGGTGTGACTGTTTTTCGAAAATTGACAGATTACGGCGTTGCATTGACGTGTGTTGAGAATTGATAGGATTCAGGTCTTGACAACCTGAAACGAAAAATATATCTGAAACAATGCTACTCTATACTACCGGGTAAAATGATGAAATTAATATTTATCACGAGTTGAATAATGGTATTTTCCAAATAACCGGAAATATCAGTTAAACCTTAGACTATATATGTATAGTCTAAGAGTTAAACTTTTAATTCCTTCTATTTCTAAAGTATCAAATTTATTGATTTTTTTGAACTTCTACTCTTGTGGCGCAAATCCCTTACAATTTAGTTTTTTTTCTACTTTCCATTACGAAGCGTGGTTTTTTTAACTCTACTTCATCGAAATGATCAAAGAACTCTTGTAACTTGTCAATAGATTTTATTCCAGAAATTGGAGATGAAAATCCAAATAAGTTTCTGAGAAAGCAAAGAGGAAACAAAGGCATAGAGTGTTATTCACGAATATTGCTCTATAGGAAAGACACAAGATTGAGGATTGAAATTCTAAAGGTGAGCTTCTCGTATATTTTTTGAAGGTTCTAGGACTTTCGGTTTTTCCGGAAACGACATCAACTTTCGTTTTTCAAATAGGAGGACCCATTTTTTATTGCATAAATAGACTTTTCTCCCAAAATGAATATTTTTCGAGATATTCAGAAAAAACGATTTTGTCTTCAATTTTCAATCTCATTCCGAATGTGTTTTTTTACTGGAAAATAATTAGCGGTCAAGTGAAATTTTCGGAAATCTCTGTTATCGAGAAAATGTTTTCTTATAGTTCAGACGAGTCAAGTTTTTTAATTATAATCTGTAATGCGAGATCAACAATTGGTTTAGAGATCTCAGTGTGAGTATTAGTGAAGTTAACGTAAAAATTCTCAGGAATGCCGAAAAAAACAATTTATAATAATTTTTAATGTTTTTGAAAAAATAATTAACAGAACATGTAACAATTTCATTACTGAAAATTCAAATTTCCCTACCATGACGAAAAAAAATTCTCCAGTATTAAGAATTTGCGGAAATTATCCTAAGCTTTAAAAAATAAAGAAAAACTGAACTCGTCTGAACTATGAGAAAATATTTTCTCGATAACAGAGATTTCCAAAATTTCACTTGACCGCTTATTGTTTTCCATTAAAAAAACACATTCGGAATGAGATTGAAAATTGAAGACAAAATCGTTTTTCCTGAATATCTCGAAAAATATTCATTTTGGGATAAAGTTCTTGCTTTCTTCTTGGAGATTTTCAAACATGAGAATTTTTAATGAAAAAACCTCGAAAACGATTTTTTTATGTTTTGTCACTTCTAACTTTGACCAAGAATTTATGACCTGTATCATATTCTGAAAATCATGCTATCGGAAAAGAAGCATCAGCCTTTCTTCTCGGAGATTCCCAAAATTGAGAATTTTTAATGAAAAAACCTCGAAGTTGTCTGTACTTCAACAGAGTTCAATTTTGAGATTTTTTTTTCGTATTTCCTCATTCAAAAAGAATTTTCTCTTGAAAATTCAAACTTTTGGAATCAAGAAGACTCAGAATGCAATGGAGAATCTATTTATACAATAAAAAATGGATCTTCCCATTCGAAAAACGAAAGTGTATGTCACTTCCGGAAAAACCGGAAGTCCTAGAACCTTCAAAAAATATACGAGAAGTCGTTTTCTTACTTGAAGCTCATCTTTAGAATTTTAATCCTGAATCTTGTGTCTTTCCTAAAAATATTGTGTATAGCCATATACGTGAATGACCCTGTATTATATACTTACTGTAACACCGACAATTGACTGGAATGATAAATATCGAAATAATAGAATTAAACAACCAATTTATGAAACATATTCGATATATTTTATAGAAACATACTCACAATGAATTAAAATATTTTCAAAGTATATTGAAAACAAATTATGTATATTATAGATATGGATAAGGAGAAATAACATTTTCATTAAAATTCTAGATAAGGAATAAATCAATGGTGATTTGTTCGATTTAACTCTTGGATATCGAAGTATATCTTGATTGCTATGAATGTGACAACAGCAATAAATAAACTAGTCATCACCGCTATGAGAACCCTCTCTTGCACACAATCCTCGAGGAGGTTGTATCTCGATTCTAAAAAAAAATTATTAGTTTATGCTTTTTCTACCTCTCGGATGATCATCCGATTTTGAAGTAGCTCGTAGCATGGAATAAAAATGCAATATCGTCGACACTTATAAATCGCATAATAATCTCGTTATATGTAGCTATTTATTTTGATATATTTTCATGTTGATAAACTGTTTTGTATTTGCTTATTTTGTCGCTTTCCTTTATATGTTTTTCTTGTCATAGTAACTCAATTTGGATGAAGTCTTTTTGGGTTTTTACCTGATTTTTCAGCAAATTATGTCAACTGTTTTTCTGAATATTTCGTATTTCGAATTTATTTCTCAATGTACAGCAGTGAAAAAATTTGAAAAAAATTACCAAACAAGATAGAAATTCTCAACAAAAATATCTGACCTCTTAGTTTCGAACAACTTTTCATGTAGCATCCTGCATGGGAATGGGAACTGGATATTTAATATCTCAAAGTTGAAAAGGGTCGTAAATAACAAACTATTTGGAAATATTCTTATAGACCAATGCAGCACACTATTAGATTATCTACCGGGCATGCATCTCTAAAAAACCTACAATTCGTGTTGAAAAAAATCTTGTAGAATGCAGATAATCAATTATTGAACCCAAGGAATGCACCTCCGAATATGCGTGGGCTTGAGACGTTGAAGCATGAAAAAAAGACCAGACGGGATAAATTGACCTAGAGCAATAGACCCGTCCTTACATCTTAGGATTATAGGGTTATAAAGGTTCGTCGGTTATATGTAAATCTTCCCCGAATATTAATTTAATCTTTTCATGCGTCCTACATGTCTTAAGGAATCTATCATTGGCGTAGATAGCATTTATTTACGTGCGCTTTTAATTTAATCGTGATCATGTACCTAATTATACAAGTTTTTGTCCGTAACGTTTAAATACACTGCTCAAAAAATTAACGCACATTCTGAAAATCTCAATTTAAATGAAAGTTAACTCTACATTGATTTTATAACTTATTTTTTATGTTCTCTCGGGAAGGTTTTGAACGAAACAAGACACATTAAATGAGAGAAAAATTCAGGATTTCACCGAATCTTATGTGACAGAAGAGAAATGAACAATTTTCAATATACTGAAATGCTGATAAGTGATTTAATAGTTGGTATCTCCACCCCTTGCGTTAATTACAGCTCGGGAACGACGGTTCATACTCAAAATGAGTGATCTTAAAATGTTCTGATCTAATCCTTCCCAGATTTCCCGAGTTGGATTCCTAAGTCATTAAGAGTAGCTGGATGATTTCCTGAACTTCTCAGCCTTCTATTGAGGTTGTCCCAAACCTGCTCAATCGGATTGAGATCTGGACTTCTTGCTGGCCATTCCGTTCGAGAGACTTCAACCTCTTCAAGGTACTCCTGAACGATGCACGCACGATGGGGTCTGGCATTATCGTCCATAAAAATGTAATTTTCACCAATGTATGGGGCAAATGGCACTACATGCTCCTCAAGAATGTTCCTTTTATACTTAATAGCAATCATAGCTCCATTATCAACGACCACTAGGTCTGTGAGAGCAGTCAAAGATATTCCACCCCATACCATAATCGATCCTCCCCCGAAACCAGTTGTATTCACGAAATTGCACTGAGCATATCTTTCATGTGGACGTCTGTATAGAAGGGAACGTCGATCACAATGGTAGAGTCAGAATCTAGACTCATCTGTGAAGAGAACTCTTTCCCAATCGGCCTCTTCTCAATGGATATGCTCTCTCGCAAAATCCAAACGCGCCCTTCGATGGGCTGGGGTAAGAGCTGGGCCTCTTGCCGCGACACGAGGCCTTAAATCATATTCTCTGAGGCGATTTCTTATTGTCTGAGTGCTAATTTGCACCCCATGAGTTTGCTCAAGCTGATTTTGAAAGAGACGACCGGTTGCAAACCATTATCTCAACGAAGAAACTCTCAAGTAACGTTCTTGAATGGCAGTTGTTACCCGTGGTGTACTCTGTCCTGGTCTCCGGACATTCATACCTGTCTCCCTGAATAGCTGCAAAATTCTGGACACATTGGTATGGGAAACACCAAACCTTTCTGTTATTCTTGTGTATGTCCACCCTTCTTCTCGCAAAACTACCGCTTGGGCACATTCCTCATGGGTTAAATTGCGTGTTTCGCGTTTCATAGCGTAGAGAATCAAACAAAAGAAAAACTATTGATCCCTAGAATTGATCGAGAACAACTGATTTTAGAATGGAGCCAATACATTCAAAATCTGATAATATCATCTTTTTTTTATTCCTGCTGGGAAAAAACATCTGTATTGAAGAAAAACGTTGAAAGTAGATAACATATGCATGCATACTTCTTATAAAAATAATTATCATTGAGAACACCTTCAGTTGTAGAATAAATTTGAGATTTCCATAATGTGCGTTAATTTTTTTTCGCAGTGTATATTGGGATCTAATTCAAGACCTCAAAATAAGTTAAACTGTTTCATATACAGGGTGTTTCATTGATGAATTAACATACGGTAACCGGTAACCTGAGCTAGAGCTACCCTTAGGCGAGTCCAAAAAACCGATATATGATAGGTCTAATCAATGCCATAACCGAGATACAGGGTGGTTCATGTATTCACCGAAAAATTCAATTGCTAATAACTTTTGAACCAACCGTTATTTTTAGTTGATACTTGGAACGTATCATAACCTTCCACAGGTCGAGAAATTCCAGGTCCGTATTTGAAAATATGGGACTTCTTCCAAGCTGAGATTCAACACCCTGTATATTGAAAACTTGGGATTTGATTGAGATATTTGGAAGGAGCAGGAAATTTTCTTTGAGGTTCGGTAGATTTCATTGTCTCGCACGTGATTTTGTCCAAAGAAAGCTTCAGGGATTGATCAAATTGAATTTTTTTCGTCCTACTAATTGCACATTTGTATTTCATAATATTCTGAGGAATCATATCAATGTATTTTCGGAAGAACATTATTGATTGAGAAAACGATGAACAACGATGAACACTTAACGTGATTTACAGAATGTTTTCGAAAATAACACCATTTTTCTCAATACACATACTTTTCCATCTAATAGAATATTGGAAAATGCAAATATTTTATCAGTTCGAGATAAAATTTTACCAATTTGATTGCAATGAACCAGTTTTTCATGGAATTCCAACATTAAATTGGGTCATTCCCTGAAGCTTTCTTCGAGCAAAATCACGTGCGGGACAATGAAATCCATCAAACCCCATAGATTTTCTGCTTCTTTCAAATATCTCAACCAAATCCCAAAATTCCAATATAGAGGGTGTTTAATCTCAGTTTGGAAGAAGTCCCATATTTTTCAAATACGGACCTGGAATTTTTCAGGAATTTAAATGTATATCGATCGACCTGTGGAGGGTTATGATACGTTCCAAGTATCAACTGAATATACAGGTTGGTTCAAAAATTATGAGATATTGAAATTTTCAGTGAATACATGGACCGGCCTGTATCTCGGTTAAGAAATTGATGAGACCTATCATATAGGGGATTTTTGGACTCGCCTAGGGTAGCTCTAGCTCAGGTTACCGTTTATTCATTTACCAATATACAGGGTGAGTCGGGAGGAACGGACCAAACCTCAGGTCTGTAATCTGCAGGTCGAAATAATTCCAAAAAACTCATATGTTATTATCCGATTCTCATTTGTTTTCAAACTATTGGGTAATTAGAATATTTAAATAAGGTCAATATTCACAGATCAAGAGTTTCTCGGACTATGGATTGGTCGCTGTGGTCGTATTAGTTGGCCTCCAAGATCTTCAAACCTCACACCATGGAACTATTGTTTGTGGGGCTGGTTCAAGAACGAGGTATACAAAGTTAAAGTTGACACTCGGGATGCTCTAATTCGACGCATTAGAAATACGGCATTGCTTATTAAAGAAAAGCACGAATCAATCAAAAAAGCATCGAGAGCCCTTCGCAGACGAATGTGTTTCGAGGTTAATGGCGGGATTTTCGTGTATTTATTGAAATAATGCTATAAATGAAACCATTTTAATATAGAAAATGTTGTTTTTTATAATGACGCTATAGTTTGATAACAAATGAAAATCGGATAACAAAATATGAGTTTTTTGGAATTATTTCGACCTGCAGAATACAGACCTGAGGTTTGGTCCGTTCCTACCGACTCACCCTGTATATATTCTTTTGATTGAGAGAGCTAAATTATACAATACATATTAAAACAAAAAAGTACCTAGCTGGGGTTAGTGCAACACAAGAAAACCATACTGATCTGTAGTATGATAAAATGAGGAAAGGGAAAAAAACCCCAGAGAAAAAAACCCTGACCTCACCCGGACGTGTTAGAAAAAAAAATTACTGAAAATATCATATCAGAGGATCTTGGAGGACATCTACGTGATCAGAAGAACATCTTCATGTAGTTCTCCTATGGGCAGAAGAGAAAAACAGACTCTTCACCAATCTACCCGAAATTCTAGATTTGGAATAAAAAAAGACAAAAGCAGAAAAAACTAGTTATTTATACTGAATCAAACGGTTTTTGAATTAACCACCCATTGCAGAAATTCTTTCTTCATAAATTAGTTATGACAGAAATGTCACAATGTTTGAAAGAAATGAAAAAATCCAATTTCCCTTTTTTGAATTGCTAAACATAAGAAAACTTATAACACAACAAGCTAAATCATAATTTGGACTAAGTGAAAAATCAATGAGTACATAACTTTCAATTGTCCTCCTTCACGAAGAAGTTCTCTGTTGCCATGTGGGTTTCTTAGAAGATCTCAACACCATGTTCAGTGGCTAATTTCGGAACGTATTCACTCTTGTCCTTCAAATTCCTCCAATATTCAAATTTGAATTCTCAGCCTTTCTCTCTGCTCTGATCGTGAGGGTTCTTTCGAACCAGGTACGACTATCCTAGTGATGATTTTTCGGAACTTCAGATGTTTGAAGACCGCTACGGGACCCCTAATGAAAGATAATCATCTCCCATAGATAAACCAAACATCTTATAACACAAGAAAACAGAATATTTTTCAGGACTAAAAATGACCACACATTCCGAGAAAATAACGACAATATTTACCAATGAAACACCCTGTATACGTATGGGTCCGCAAAATGAGTCGTTTTGCAGATATGACCGATTTTCAAAATATTATAACATATTATTACAGAACATATAACTAATATTTCTAAATCCTGAAAAACTAAGATGATGTTTTTACCCTGAAAACCTGAATCTTGCGGAATGAAACCATTTTCGTGTTCGTGATTAGCTATGCTGATGACAATAGGTTCGTTATTATCAGGGTTTCCATCTTCCCTAATAACTCCATTTTGGGAACCATCAGATGAACTACTAGGATCGCTGCCTTTTGATGATCTTTCGCTCATTTTGAAACCTCAAAATTGGCAAAGCAGTAGATGATTCTCTTTTCCGGATTTTCTTGTGACCTTGTAATTGAGTAGGGGGTACGCCAAACTTTTCACACATTGATCATCTGAAAGTTTTCAATGAAGATCACATGGAGCAGAATGAGGATTAAAGTTGACAAATAAGGAACTTAAACGCAGACTATTTAGTTTTAGTGGAGTTAGCAAGAACGCAAGAAAAGTGATAAGTACTGTTACTTAAGATTGAAAACAAAGTGTTTGAACAGAAAAAGCACCCAATCTCTAGACACGCCACTGAAATTCAAATCAAAATTTTAAAAATGCAGAAAGACAGAATTTTGTAGAGCTAATGAATTTATTTGTCCCCTTTCTGAAACGAAACGTTCCTTTCAAAAGGTTTTTCAAATCGGAAAATTGCATTCTTGCACGAATTTTCGAAAAAACTAGGATTAGTTCTAACGGAAAAAAACCTATTTTAATGAAGAATGAATTCGAAGCATAAATTCAAATTTATGTGACTTTTCATTCGTGCAGAATAATTTCTTGAATCAAGATGCCTCTCCATCATGAATACCACCATTGTTTTCATTTCATATCATCAACTCTTTTTACTTCCGGAAAAATTGGAAAATCCATGAAAATCAACATTTACCTCAATTATATCTTAAAATAAGTATAGACACAACAATACCACAACACATAATTAGATGAACGAAACTCAAGTAACCTAAATAACGAAAAGTATTTCTTGAGTACAAGAAACATCTTCATGTGTTGCAAAATGTGTCGGATGATTTTTTTTTGAGTTAGGGGTATGTTCTAAATCTACATATAAAAGTGATTGATAGAGACTTTTCTTTTTCATACAATATTTGAGTTATAATGAAGAGGAAAGATAAAAAGATTTTAAATTTAGATGTGAATATGAGCTCTTCATGACCTAAAGCGTCCCACTAATCAATTTTTATACAGAAAATCCCAGCTTTTACAAAACGAAACTTTTTCACTTTGAACTACTGCCGCCATCTAAGGGATCAACTGGAGACTTGCATAATCTTTAAACCACAAAGATACAGATTTCTCTACATCCATGATTGTAACCGTATCTGTATATGCAACACTGATTACACCATTTTCCCGCCTCTTTGTGTCTCCAGGTCATTCAAATAATTTCATCAAACGAGGTCTTTGAGTCTTTGAAAAGTTCCAATTTCAATTAAAAGTTTGTGTTTCAACGTGTACCTACTTAATGAAATAACGTTTGTCACACTATTTTACCTAACATATTCAACGTAGATGAAAGATTGTGTGATCATTCTTGCTTATAATTCAAATGCAAATTTTCCCAAAGTTATCATATGAATGCCTTGTTCATGGATGTCATTTTAGGTGTAATATTTCGATATTGGTTATCTCATTTATTATTCCGAAGTGTCTTACTCATGTAGTACAAGCAGAGACAACAATGTAGAAATAATTGTTCTGAAACATAGATATTTAATTGACTCAATATCTATGTTCTGAATAGATTCATAAGGAAATTCAAGTGAAGATAATTGACATTATGTTTATTTCGCTTTTGGTCGAAAAATTTTAATGTGAAATTGTTTTACACCAGGACTACATTCCGATGTTGATTCCACTTCATTGAAAAATTCCCTATGTAACCATTCACTGAAATGTTTCAACAACGGTTGGGGAAGACTGTTTCGCGCCAAGAATGAACCGTGAAAGCATAGATTACAATTGATTGAGAAAATTATTTGCAAGATAAACATTAATGTTGAATATCCAGATTTCAAAAGGGATTAAATAATATTTGTCAAGATATTCATTCAAAAATGTCAATGCTTCATTTCTACATCAGAGTAATCTAAAATCATTCAGGCATTGACATTCGTCATAGAGTCAAAGCGTTATTTTCTATGCCAACTTTTTTATCACAAATTCATAAACCTGAAAACCTGGGAGCCAAATCGAGTCTGAATTATTGGAAACGTATTATAATTTTTTTATTTAATGCGATTTTTATGTTTGCTCTAAAACGTTCGATGTAAATTTTCGTTAAACAATGATGACTGCTTGAAGGAATAATCTACTGTTTCGTGCTTGATGAGTGATAAAAATGTTCTAACGTGTGTTCTCGGTTTTTGAATATCACAAAATGTCCCAATCAGGCAATACTACAAGCTGGCTTATTCAAGGTGCGAATGGACAACCACAAATGATCAAATTAGTGCAAACTCCTCAAGCAAGTGGGAAATCTGTTGGTGGAATCTTAACTTCAAATGTGACCACACAACCTATCAAAATCTTCAAGACTACCTCGGCTAGTGGCCAAGAAATAACACAGCTAATAAACAGTGCACCGCAATCACCAATAATTAAAACAATTGGATCTAATGTAGTTACAAAAACAGTACCAATACATGTGAATATGAACTCAATGGTTAAAGGTCCAAAAACTATCCATCTTAGTCCATCCCAAATGCAAAACATCCGATTTGTAAATACAACATCTCAACACAACACAGTACAAATGCAACAACAAGCCAACCCTCAAACTTTCGCAGTAGCTCAACAAGTACAACAATCGTCTCAAAATATTAAAACCGTTTCACCACCCATTCTACAGAGAAAAAGGCAGGATCCTCTAGAGATGGACTATGTCCACGATTCCAAAAGATCAAGGAAGTCAGACAAAGTAGGTAAGGGTTTACGGCATTTCTCAATGAAAGTTTGTGAAAAAGTTCAAAAAAAGGGAACGACAACATATAATGAAGTGGCTGATGAATTAGTGGCCGAATTCACAAATCCCATGACAAATAGTTCGTTAGCTGACCAACAGTACGATCAGAAAAACATTAGAAGAAGAGTTTATGATGCTTTGAATGTTCTCATGGCCATGAATATAATCTCAAAGGAAAAGAAAGAGATCAGGTGGATAGGACTACCAACTAATTCCCTTCAGGAATGCATGCAACTGGAGAAAGAGAAACAGAAGAAATTATATAGCATCAGGGAAAAACGGAAGCAGCTTCACGAACTTATTCTGAATCAAATTGCCTTCAAGAAATTGGCGCAGAGAAATAGACAAAACGAAGAAACCCATGGGCCCCCACCACCCAACTCTTCAATACAACTACCTTTTATTGTTGTCAACACAAACAAGAAAACCATCATCGACTGTAGCATATCCAATGATAAATTGGAGTATATTTTTCAATTTAACGATAAGTTCGAAATAAACGATGACGTTGATATACTGAAGTCAATCGGGATGTTCATGGGATTGGATACGGGTACAGTTACACCTGAAAATTTGGAGACAATCAAATCAATGGTGCCTAAATCGTTGGTGGATTACGTGGTTCAGCTAGCGTCAGGTGAAAACAAAGATTTAGAAAACCTAGATGTAGACGCTGGGACCAGCACATCTTTCCTGATGGGTTCGGAAGATTTGGGAGGGGTTCATTTGGACGAAGAAAGTTCTCGTCATTCTTCTAATTTTGATCCTTTATCTCCCTGCGGAGACGACTATTCAGACGATGAAGTGGAAGGGGAATCAGATTTATCCAGTGATATCGATTGAATTAAATTTACGATTTTTTGATGGGTTAAGATCAGTTCTGATGGGTTGAGATTGGACGGGTCATACTTTTGGCTTCAAGAGATAAATTAAACAGTAGGTATGAACAGAAGTTGAAACTTTCAAAATTCACCAAGACTGACCTGTTTTTCTGACCTCTTTTAGAATTCTTTTATGTTGGATAGAGCCATATTTACTTTATTGTTAAGATTTACATAAATACATAGGATTTTCTGTTTAGTATTCTTCTCAAATTCTATCGATATCTTTAATTTGCTCTCATGTTTTTTCTGCATTGCTATTTTCCAAGTATATTAGAATGTAAGAGTTTAAATCTGAATAAAATTGTTTTTAATAACTTGATATTCATTATGTTTTTTCTTCTCATGCCTCCTTCGGAACGCCACTGCCTTTCTGAACCTATTAGGTTAGGAGAAGAATTCAATCTGGTATGTCATTAGTTGCCAGAATTCCTTATGGAAATATTGTTATGGGGTTACTCTACCCTAATATTGCGATTATTCATCATGTTTTCATCAAATTTGCATATTGGCAGATTTTTGATCTGGGCTAAAAATCGCATTTCCTGAGTTATTAGGTTCCAGGTTCCATGAACCGCGTGCTTGCAGTTTCGGTGAAGTTCCCAAATATAAGAAGTAGAGATTTACTGCAAAATTGTTGATGTAGATAACGAAAACTTCAAAATCTGAATTAATTTCTTCAATTCGGAAATATTTAACCGGCTTTTAATTCAAATTTTCTGCGCATGTCATTTAGCATGAATATTATTCTATGTATCGGAATCCGGACGATTTTGGCATTGGCAACACTGTTGGGAGTAGGTTGAAGTGACGACATGCGATAAAAAGTCAATCTTTTTTGAGTTTCATTTCAAAAAGTCTCCTGTTGAAATAAAATGGCCGTTTCACTTGTGTGAATGTCAATTCTTTACCGGTGAAAAATAAATTGAAGAAGTGCGTTAAATATCCATCTGCTTCTATAGTTGTTATATTTGCTTCTTGAAATTATAAGGGTAAGAACATTTAAAATCTTATAAGAATGTTGTTTGGAGAATTGGTTCATACACATTTGGTGCATGATATTTTATGAGGGAAAGTTGATATTTTGAATGTACAGAAGGTTTCTTTCGATTGATGATGGGTGTATGTTGCGATTGTCGAAATTTGAAAATCATCCGGTATTCTGGTTTTCATTACTTTAAGAATGTCACCATGACCTCCTATGGAGAAACTTTGCGGTATTTGGATTTGTCCTATTCTGTCGCATTTCCAAATACGTTTCATATAATGTTAATGGAGTCACGTTTTATTCCCCGAATGCTATTCATAGTTAATGGGAGAAACCTTATAACATAGATCACTTAGGTTATACTCATGAAATTTTCTCAAATTAAAAATTATTCCTGAAATATTTGCCCTTTGGATATTAAATGAAAGTGTGGGGTTGTTTCAGATGGCGGTGAACGTTTATTCGACCAATGTTACCTCTGAAAATCTCTCCAGGCATGATATGCTCTCGTGGGTCAACGACTGTCTACAAAGTAGTTTTGGAAAAATAGAAGAATTATGCACAGGAGCTGCCTATTGCCAGTTCATGGACATGTTATTCCCTGGCTCTGTTCAATTGAAACGTGTCAAGTTCAAGACCAATCTTGAACATGAATATATTCAAAATTTTAAAATACTACAAGCCGCTTTCAAAAAAATGGCTGTTGATAAGGTGAGTAATTTGAATTCGAAGCAATTCTAGTTATTTTTATGTTAAGGACAGAAATCAAAGAAGACATTCGTTTTGGGTTATGTTCTTTACAACCGATTACATTTTTACGGATATTTTTTTAGCCATCATTAATGAAATGGGATTGCAAAAATAATTGCTTTCTTCGTAGTTTTAAAGAATGCAGTAGAATATCAAGTGTTCCAATTAGATATTGTCATGATTCATTGTTGATAACATATCTTAGTTTATGCATTATCTGAGGTTTCAACAAAGCATTTGAGTGCAATCTTACATAAGCGGGATTATGTTTTGTATGAGAGATTTTTTTAAATTCTAGGAATACTCAAGAGTAAAAAATATTGAGGGGTCAAATCTCTGAAGTGTTTTAGCTAGATCAATGAAAAAATTCCCAGTCATTGATAAATCGGAAATAAAAGTTCTGATATTCAAGTTTCTGTAATCAAATTATTATGTTAGACAACATTTTTCTTTACTCAATGTTGTAATTTTGTAACCGAATGTTTGTACCATTTTTGAACATGATTTAATAATAGTCGGAATTCTTAAAATTTACTATTCTTTCACTGATAAAAAAAGCAAGAATTATGTAAAAAAAATTGAACAATCGTGGAGTTAATGTATTTATTTAATAATGTTTCTACATTGAACTCTGAACTTGCTGAGGCTTATTGGTGTTGAGTGGCTTGAATAAAATCTATTTGTTTCATTCTGTTCTCAAACTGTTAGAATTTTTGTTAACTCTTCTATTGTTTTTATTTATTATGCTACGCAGGCCCAGCACCATACAAAATGAATTAAACAATGAGGAATGTTCACAGGTATGCAAAATCGATCGAAACTTCGTCACAGTATAACCTATATGTATATGAAATCACTAGTTTTTGTTTCAGTCGAAAAGACCTAGTAGTTCGGATTTTACAACCCCGCGAATATTCAATTCCTCGCGGCGATGAGACGTCATACTACATACGCAAATCGCACTCCGTGAGCCTAGAAGACCTTATATTGGATCTGGCTACGTACTGAACCTCGCAAGTCGTTGGGTGTAAAGTGACGTCACACGGATCCATCGAACTCATGTTTATAACTCGATATCTCGGTTGCTATTTGAAGTATTCAAATAATTTTTGGAAACAATATTTTCATTTTCTACGGAGAATAGGAATATAAAGAAATTGAAAAATGTGAACATTCCTCATTCAAAAGAGAGAGTAACCACTAAACTGCTCTACATGAGTTAGGGATATTGACTTAAATTGCAAAAAATATAGTTTAAATGAGATTTTGTGATGAAAATTCATATTAATATGATTTCAAGACGCCGGAAATTAAATTAATTTTAGCATATACAGGGTGGTTAAGAAAAAGTAATATAACGAAATTTTATACCCAGAGAATTCAAGCATTTCAAGACTATCAATACAATTTAACAGCTTGACATCTTCTATGCATGCTACACACGAGGTTGTTGAACATTTCTTGAGGAATTTGGTTCCATAAACAGGACAGAAGCTCTCTCAGATGATTTAAGGATTCTGGGGTAGGTTGATGATTATCTAATCTTCTTTGGAGCATATCCCATGCATGTTCTATGCAATTCGAATCTGGTGAGTGCGGAGGTATTGGTAAATGTGGAATACCAAGCTCCTCGCGCGCATTCTCAACTACGGTGCGGTCTAGCGATATCGTCTAGAAATTGAAAAGTTTCACCAATAGTAGCGTGAAAATTTGGCAAAACATTGTCAATGACATGCTTCCTTACAGTGTAAGGCGATCAATATCCCAGGACAAATGTGTAGATCTGTGCGCCCGTTGAAACATATCCCGGCCCATACCATAACACTACCCCCTCGGAATGGATGGACTTCTTGGACATAGCTACCATTACGGGGTATGCGTGTGATTGTTCACACCCTCATTCTTCGAGAATCTGAAAACCGTCCATATCTGGATTCATCAGTGAAAAGGACACTATGCCATTGACCGTTACAATTGATATGTTGCCTTGCCCATTCCAGCCTTTGACGCTTATGGTCACGTGTTAATGGAACTCCTCTTAATGGACGTCAAGAACCTAGATTCACTTCTCTCAAACGTCGTCTGATGGTTTTGATGGAAACTTGGACCCCATCTGCATTTTGAAGAGTATTCTGAGCATTCTACACGTAGATGCAGGCTTTCTTCTCGCCAAAACGGTGATGAAACGATCCTGAGCAGGTGTTGTTTTCGTCGCCCACCAAGCCTTGGTTTTTCCAACACTGAACCTATTCCAAAGTTGAGATATCACACTTTGGCTTACTTGGAGCCTTTCCGCTACAACAACCTGAGTTAGCCAACCTGTAGCATTCCGATAGCCCTATTAGCATCAGCGTTTTTAATTTACGTCGTGGCATTTTCAGAAAACTCGTTTCAAATCGAAGCCGTTGATAAACTGACTCCATTTCAAAATTAGAACATTCATGAAGCATATGCATAGAACCAAACTTCAAAAAAAAGGCGACCAGATTGACGAAATGTCTCATACTGATTTTTATTGGATCGATTCAAGTTGTTATTGAGTTTTAAATGATTTTACAGCGATTTTCTCGAAGATTCCATACTTCTCAAAACGATTGAATACGATAACCCTAACTCTTGTGGAGCGGTATATTTTGTGTCTCCTTTTTAATTATCAGTAGGTTTCAAATAAAAATAATAGTCTAAGATCCCAGGGCCCTCAGACGTTACTTATTTTTGAAGTAATGAATTTTACAGTATAGATAGTCTTATATGTGTTTAATAGTGTGTGCATACTCGCTAGCTTGGCTAGGCGGCCCGTTCACAGGTAGCAGGTAGAAAAGATAGACGAAAACAAACCGAACTTTTCTTAAATTCGAAGAACTGATTTTTATATATGTCACGCAGAATATTGTAAAAAATAAATATTTCATATTGCCAGACCGTTTCCGTGGGCCGTAATTCCTCCCAGATGCTTTAAATTCCAATAAAAAAAATCACAGAAACATTTTTGCGAAATGGCCAGATTCAGCACTTTTGTTAAATTCGAAGCCCTGATTCTTATATATGTATGTCACGCAGAATATTGTAAAAAATAACTATTTCATATTGCCAGACCGTTTCCGTGAGCCGTAATTCCTCCCAGACGCTTTAAATTTCATTGAAAAAAATGAACTTTTCTCACATTCGAAGTCTTCAATTTTGAATATAATCCTTGGGGGACTATTTTAATACCTTTTGTGGAGAGCCAGACCAATGCCAAGGGCCAAACATTCTGCCAGACACAATAAAAATTTTTATTAGATCCCTAGAAACTATTACTTTTTTGCCTACAAAGTGTATGTTTTCAACATCAAATTATGGATATGACAATTTATGATTATAATAATTATAACAGGAATAAAAAAATATAATCTTTTTCATTATTATCTTAATCTTAATCTTCATTGTCAGCTTCAGTCGATGGTTAATTCGTACCTGACGTTTTACAATAATTTTCTTGATAGGGGTTTCGTAACTATGGGTTCTGATCAATTTTCCTCAAGTTGGTAGAACCTGCCTTGTGAACCTTAATTCCTCCCATACACTTTATAGGCAAAAAAATTAATAGTTTCTAGGGACCTAATAAAAATTCTGATTGTGTCAGGCAGAATATTTGGTCCTTGGGATTGGTCTGGCTTTCCACAAAAGGTAATAAAATAATCCCTCAAGAATTATATTCAAAATTGAAGGCTTCAAATGTATGAAAAGTTCATCTTTTTAAATGAAATTTAAAGCGTCTGGGAGGAATCACTGCTCACGGAAACGGTCTGGCAATATGAAATGATTAGTTTTCATAATATTCTGCGCGACATATATAAAAATCAGTTCTTCGAATTTAAGAAAAGTTCGGTGTGTTTTTGTTTATCTTTTTCATTTGCTACCTGAGAACGAGCCGCCTAGCCAAGCTAGCGAGTATACACACACTGTTAAACACATACAGGGTTGGGAAAAAGTATGGAACCAAGTAAATATCTTTTAAACGAAGAGAACGATATTTAAGAAAATTTGCAGGTAAGTAAACGTATCTGATGTACATTTTTTTGATAATAATATACTTCCGGTTTAACCGGAAATGCCATCAACTTCTTTAATTTAAATGGGGCACCCTATATATTTTTACAGATTTTGAAAGAGCTTGTCATTTTGAATTCATACATACTGAGTTTAGTGTAAAAAATTTGTAAAAACGAGAAATAACTCACTGTTAGTGGTACAATAGATGTACATTTCATTATTTTAGAATAATGAGAAACAAAATTACTTCAAATGTTCAAAATGCTCGCCGTTTACTTGCTGACAATATGCCATCCTATTAACAAATTCTTGAGTCACTCTTTCCAAGACTTCTCCACGTATTAGTTCACATTCATCAATAATTCTTTGTCTCAATTCCTGTAAGTTTGTTGGTCGTCTAACGTAAACACGTGATTTTAGATAACCCCAAAGAAAAAAATCTAACGGGCTAAGATCCGGAGAACGAGCAGGCCACTCTATGAATTCTCTACGTCCAATCCATCGATTTGGAAAATTCGCATCCAGAAAATCCCTAACCCGTCTATCATTGTGGTAATTGCCCATTCTGTTGAAGTGCAGGAATAATTTCGTTATTTAGTAGATCCAAATACTTGTCACCATTCAAGTTTCCGTCGAAAAAAAAATGGGCCTATAAGCTTATTTTCGACAATTCGAATCCAAAAATTTAACTTCTGTGGATGCTGGGTATGTGCTTCATGAATCCAATGAAGATTCTCATTTGACCAATACCTTGAGTTGTGGCGATTAACTGTTCCATTTAAACAAAAAGTTGCCTCATCGGAAAAAACTATGCTAGAAGCAAAATTTTCGTCGACATTACAGATGTCCATTAGCCGTTCGCAAAATTCCAGCCGTCGGTCAAAATTATCGTATGACAATTCTTGAACCAACTGTACCTTATACGGATGATACTTTTCACTTTTCAATATCTTTCCTACAGAACGTCGACTGATACCATGGTTTAGTGCCAAATTTGTGGTGGAAGTTTGAGGTGATTCTTCTAAATCGATTGCAATATTTTGTTTAACAGTTTCGTTCGTTGCAGTCCGCGGTCTTCCAGGTTTTAGCAAATTTTTTACCATCCCAGTAGTATTAAAATTTTGCAATGTTTTAGTTACTGTTGAGCGTGATATAGGATTTCTCTCCGGATGCAAATTATTAAAAATATGACACACTTCTTCATGAGTTCTAACACGATCATCATAACCGATCATCATTAAAATTTCAATACGCTCTTTTTCACTTAATTGAACCATTCTAAATTGTTCAATTTATTTCCGTCAATTAGAATTTGACACTTGAAGAACAAAAGACGTACTAAACAGTACTTGTTTATTTATTACTATGCATACAAACAACATCAATTAGTTTATCTAAATAGTTTTTTGCTCTAATGCAAAAAACTCAAAGGAGGTTGGTTAAAGTGCTATATTCCTCGTTTTTACAATTTTTTTTACACTAAACTCAGTATGTATGAATTCAAAATAACAAGCTCTTTCAAAATCTGTAAAAATGTATAGGGTGTCCCATTTAAATTAAAGAAGTTGATGGCATTTCCGGTTAAACCGGAAGTATATTATTATCAAAAAAATGTACCTCAGATGCGTTTTGTTCCATTGCACTTACCTGCAAATTTTCATAAATATCGTTCTTCTCGTTTAAAAGATATTTACTTGGTTCCATACTTTATCCCAACCTGTATATGACTGTCTATACTGTAAAATAAGTAACGTCTGGGGACCCTGGGATCTTACTTTATAAGGGATACCTCGACTTCCTTTGATTTTTTTTTAAATTCAATATGAAGAGGAATTCTCGAAACAAAACCATCTTCACCGTGGAACAGACTTGCCCTCATGGTGATTTTTTAGATAATACCAGTAGACAAACTGATCAAGGGCCGTTTTCAAGACAACTTTGAGTTTCTGCAATGGTTCAAGAAGTTCTTCGACGCAAATTACGACGGTCGCGATTACGACGCCTTGGAGGCTAGAGGTGGGATCGTTATTGGTTCTGCCGCTATCCAACACGAGCACGGGGGTCTGGTCCAAACTGCTCACCACCACCCTACGCCAAGGGTGGCCCCGGCTAGACAGCAGGGTAACCGTTAGCTTGGGGAATGGTGTAGAGTCGCTGGAAATGCTTGTTGGGTCAAGATTTTTTCTTTTATTCCCATTCGTACAATGTTACTGCAACTATTAAGTTGCATATTAATAATATTGCCATCAACAACATGGAAGATCTTTAATACAATGAAATATTCTGTATAAGGTCGATATACAGGATGTTTCACAACTTATCTGATGAATTTTAACCACGTGTGCACTGTTACGAATAAAGTTGATTTCTCAAAAAAAAATGTAGTAAATGTACACCAGGTGTAGAATTGGGTCTTGTTATATTAACCTGAAATTTACTTTGCAAAAATATCTGTGGTTCATCCCTTATACAGGGAGAAACAAAACCTTGTTTTATACCCTCCATTTCCCTGTGGTGAATTTGAGGCGGACAAGTTTATATCATTAAGTTTTAATTTGAAGTGTAATCCATCTTAACAAACTGTTTTTTGATTTACGTCAGTATCTGCTTTAAAAAAAATACACATTTGCAAAGAAAGTGTTGCATTTTTTCAATTTTTATAACAATTTAAAACATTATAATACCTTATCGAATAGCAAACATACATAAACATCTCAAAATTAATAGCCTGTATTTCCACCTCGCTTTCTCATCGCTTCTTCCATATGACGTGGCATACTTTCAATGCATTTCCGAATTGCTTCTGGGGGAATATTTTCCCGTTCTTCAAGAAGGGCTGTTCGTAAATCGGGTAAGGTGTTGGACTGCCGATTTCGAACATGTCTACCTAGCATATCTCATACATGTTCACTTGGATTTAAATCCGCACTTCTGGCTGGCCACACCAATCGTTGAATATTCGCCTTTTCTAAGTATTCTGTTACAGCCCGTACAACGCGAGGCCAAGCATTATTCTGCATTAACAGAAATTGTTGGGGACATATTCCCCCAGAAGCAATTCGTAAATACATTTAATGTATGCCACGTCGTATGGTAGAAGTGATGAGAAAGCGAGGTGGAAATACACGCTATTAATTTTCAGATGTTTGTTTATGATTGCTAGTCGATTAGGTATTGTAATGTTTTATATTGTTATAAAAATTGAAAAAACTCAACACTTTTTTGAAAATGTGAATCTTTGTTTTGAAAGCAGATGCTGCCGTAAATAAAAAAAACATTTTGTTAAGAAAGGATTACACTTTAAATTGAAACTTAATATCAAATTTTCCTCCACAAATTTACCACAGGGTGTTCAGAAATGGAGGGTATAAAACAAGGTTTTGTATCTTCCTGTATAACGGATAAGCAACAGGTATTTTTGCAAAGTAAATTTCAGATTTATATAACAAGACCCAATACTATACCTGGTCAAAATTTCAACAAAATCGGAGAACCACGAAAAAAGATACAGGGTGTTGAATTTGACAAAAATTTTGCCTGTCCGGAATTTATTGACGGGGAGTGTACCTTCTCATTCATAAAAATCGACTGTTCTTCTTCAGATGACCCACGATACAAATTAAACCTTATTTACCTATTTACACGATCTTATCAGTATGAAAAAACAAAAAATTTCGGGTATTTTGGTTTTGTCAGTTGGTTGGTACAACATTTGCTACAATAAATTATTGATTAATTTTTTTTTTCAGAAATCAACTTCTTTCGTAACAGTGCATATGTGATTTAAATTTGTCGGATAAGTTGTGAAACACCCTGTATTCAACTATGCCAGGTAGTGAATACCGTTCGTTAGAATATACTAACTGACAAAAAACTGCCAGGAGGTATTTGAATCTCAAGTTGTTTTTCGTGAAACAAAGATAGTATAGCAAGGAATATATGATTATAATTTGGAGAAAAACATCGTCAAGGTCTTTTCATGTAAACAATTCCCGTTACTTAAATATTGTAGTCGGTTTTTGCAATTTTTTTTTATTTCACAACAAACCAGCTGTTCGCGGAGATTCAAAATGGATGTTTAGTTGTTGTAAAAATTCCTAAAGTACGTAAACGCGGAATTTATCGCCAGCTAAGTGAATTTGAAAGAGGTCGAATTATTGGTCTACGTGAGGTGGGATTGTCATTTCGAGAAATCGCTTAACCGCCGTATAAAGGTGCATTCGTAATCAATTATCGAGCCGAAGTGCACTTCGCCACGGAAGCTAAGCAGTTGGCGTGCTCTGTTATTATTCGTAATGAAATTCGAGTCTAGCACGTAATTCGACGAAGGCAGAAATTCTTGCAAGCTTTCACTCCTGCACGAAATCGTGCCGGCTTTAGTTCATGCGCAGTGCTTTCAATCACATGTTCTACAGTTTAATAACCGTCATTCGAATTTAAACTTTGCAGTTTCTTTGTCAGTTTGTATATTGTTTTTTTCGTTCAAAATATATGCATGGTTCCATACTTTATCCCAACCTGTAGATTTCTCAAGCTATAAAGAAGGGCTAGTGAAAATTCAGATCATGGAGTAAACTACAGAAACGTGCTGTCATCGCTTAACGCCTTCGTCGATGACAACCAAAATTCCAACCTTTATTCATTGTTCTCAGGCACTTCTCAGAAAAAACAGAATCTTTTCTATGCTTCTGCTTTGTTAGTTGGTTCAATGCCATTTCTATTTAGAAGGTGTAAAATGACTGTCTGGACCCTTTTTTTCACAGAGACTCTCTCAATATTGTCTGAATTCCAGAAACCGATTGACAATAACTTCTGATGTTGATGAAACAGCAAATATTCGTAATCCTAAATTTTACGTGAAGTTTAATTACGCATGCAAGTGCCTCTAATGGACTACACGAATATTTACGTCATTATCAATTCTGTTTGAATGGGAATATCAATATAATCTTTTCCAGCAAGCATTTGTAGCAAAACCATAATATGTTCGACTTGTGCACCGTACCTTGGAAAGAAGATATGGCTACATTGCTTAGAGCTCCCCTTGTTTTTGTTTTGTTTCATTGGGTTCCCTGCTACCATTTGTCCCCATTTCATGGTAGTGCATGATTATCATAGACATAGAAGTTCACAATCTACATTTTTTGCAAACCTATTCTGCTATTTCGCCTTTAATCAATTCGAAATCCCTTTATTATTCTCCCTTCAAAAGGAATTCTCGAAAGATTCCATTTATTTATCTGATCATTTCTTCGTTTTTTTTTCAATGAATCAGTTCGTTTTGGATAAATTGAAAATATATTCTTCGAATTACATAAAAAACATCGTTATTTCAGATCAAGAGGGACCATTTGCAACATCAGTCAATTGTTATTCATTCTATTAGATTAAAGTATTCTCTCCACTAGTGGAGACCAAAGTTTGCATATTCTTGCAAAGCAAGTGGCACTGATGAGTCATAATAAGGACGAAACCGGTCTGTCGCTGCGATGGCGACATTTTCTTGCTCTGGAAGAATCTGAAAACTTTGGTCTCTGTTGTTCATTTATTTTGATCATGACCCAGGAATTGGGTAGGAATTTTTATTTCTATAATATAGTCAATCTTTCTAATTTGTTGAGGAGTAATGCCGATCACTAGATGTGTACAGGGTGGGCAAAATTGGTGATACCTGAACTAAAACCTTTTAACTGAAAGTGATAGTTATAGAGGAAAATGAATGACACATTACAGTCGTCTTTTTCTAGGGAAACTCATAATGCCAACAATTCCCCTATCTTCTTTTGTTTTCGAGTTATAGGCCAAAATTGAAATTTGGGCGATTTCAACTTTGGTCATTATATCCGTTTCTGTTTGTGCTAGGATGTTGAAATGAAAACATTATACAGGCACTTTTTTCATAGCAGTCCAGTAGCGAACTTTGTTTTTTCCGAAGAGGTTTCCTTGCTGAGCTATAAAATAAAGTTGTGTTTTTTCTTATGGAAACAATGGTTTGAAATGGCTTAGAAAGAATCGCCATTTTTTCCCGTTTCAGAAATATATCATACATCATACTTCGCCCTCAGATTCATTCAGATGTCATGAAAAATATATTTTGTATGTGAAATTTGAATTATTCAGTATTAAGTAGGCGGAATCACAGAATAATATGTCTCTACGCATGGTGTCATTCTTATTTTGCGATTGAATACTTGATTCAATTCTCTGTGGTTTGATCTCTGATCAGAACAACTATCAATTCGAAGTCATTGTTGCCGTTAAAATAAAACATTTTATCATATTATATTTCTCGTAGTTTTCGAAAATTTCCATATTAATAATAATAATAAATTTATTCACAAAAAAGAAAAGTACATCCACATGTAAATATCACAAAAAAAATGTGAACAAAATAGTTGTCACCCACAAAGGCAAAGCCTTTGTGGGTGACAGTTGTTCTGAACAGAGATCAAACCCCGGAGAATTGAATCAAGTATTCAGTGGCAAAATAATAATGACACCATTCTGTGATTCAGCCTACTTAATACTCAATAATTCAAATTTCAAATACAAACTATATTTTTCATGATATCTGAATGAATCTCAGGGAAATGTATGATATATTTTTGAAACAGGAAAAAAATGTCGATTCTTTCTAAGCCATTTCAAACTATTGTTTTCATAAGAAATAACACAACTTTATGTTATAGCTCAGCTCTTGGGAAAAAAAGTACGCTACTGGATTGCTATGACAAAAGTGCCTGCATAATGTTTTCATTTCAACATCCTAGCACAAACAGAAACGGAGATAATGGCCAAAGTTGAAATCGCTCAAATTTCAATTTTGGCCTATAACTCGAAAACAAAAGAAGATAGAGGAACGCAGTTGATGGCATTATCAGTTTCTCCAAAAAAAAAAAGACCACCGTAACGTGTCATTCATTTTCCTCTATCTCTCACGGTTAAAAAGTTGTAGTTCAGGTATCACCAATTTTGCCCAACCTGTACATAAAGAAATTGATTTTGTTGAAAAAAGCTCCAGAAAATGCTTCGAACACGTCAACCTTTGATCACCTTATGTTCCAGATTAGCGACATTTCTATTCAAATGGTAACTTATATTTCGACAAAGCCATTATGTACAGGGTATCCCAAATTGCTTGATTTCGGCTGTTTCTGATACTTCTAGGCTAGGTAGGTAAAACGTTGAAAATTGAACATAGTGTCTCATTTACAGTGGAAAGTTCCTGTAGAAAGTTTTAATCGTTTACAGATATTTTCGAAAAAAAAAACTATGGCACATTTTCGAAATCGATAAAATATCAAAAATTTGTTGTATCTTCAAATCAATTGAAGATATCGTGAAATGGTTTCACTATTCGAATGAATGGCGTTGCACAAAAAGCATTTAAAATTGCATTGTGCAGAGTAAAAAGTTGTGAAGTACATTGCGCAAAAAAATTAACGCACATTATGGAAATCTGAAATTTATTCTACTACTGAAGGTGTTTTCAATGATAATTATTTTTATCAGGATTATGCATGTATATGTTATCCACTTTCAACGTTTTTCTTCAATACAGATGTTTTTTCCCAGCAGGAATAAAAAAAGATGATTTTATCAGATTTTGAATGTATTGGCTCCATTCTAAAATCAGTTGTTCTCGATTAATTCTAGTGATCAATAGTTTTTCTTTCGTTTGATTTTCTACACTCGATCGCTATGCAACGCGAAACACGCAATTTGACCCAAGAGGAATGTGCCTAAGCGGTAGTTTTGCGAGGGTGGACATACACAAGAATTGCAGAAAGGTTCGGAGTTTCCCATACAAGTGTTTCCAGAATGTTGCAGCGATTCAGGGAGACAGGTATGAATGTTCGAAGACCAGGACAGGGTAGACCACGGGTAACAACTGCCATTCAAGAACGTTACTTGAGAGTTTCTTCGTTGAGACAACGGTTTGCAACCGCTCGCCTCCTTCAAAATCAGCTTGAGCAAACACATGGGGTGCAAAATAGGACTCAGACAATAAGAAATCGCCTCAGAGAATATGATTTAAGGCCTCGTGTCGCGGCAAGAGGCCCAGCTCTTACCCCAGCCCATCGAAGGACGCGTTTGGATTTTGCGAGAGAGCATATCCATTGAGAAGAGGCCGATTGGGAAAGAGTTCTCTTCACAGATGAGTCTAGATTCTGACTCTACCATTGTGATCGGCGTTCCCTTTTATACAGACGTCCACATGAAAGATATGCTCAGTGCTGATAAGTATATAAGAAACATTCTTGAAGAGCATGTAGTGCCATTTGCCCCATACATTGGTGAAAATTTCATTTTTATGGACGATAATGCCAGACCCTATCGTGCGCGCATCGTTCAGGAGTACCTTAAAGAGGTTGAAGTCTCTCGAATGGAATGGCCAGCAAGAAGTCCAGATCTCAATCCGATTGAGCAGGTTTGGAACAACCTCAATAGACGACTGAGAAAATCATCCAGCTACTCTTAATGACTCAGGAATCCAACTCGGAGAAATCTGGGAAGGATTAGATCAGAACAGTTCAAGATCACTCATTTTGAGTATGAACCGTCGTTGCCGAGCTGTAATCAACGCAAGAGGTGGAAATACCAAGTATTAAATAACTTATCAGCTTTTCAGTATTTCGAAAATTGTTCATTTCTCTTCAATCACATAAGATTCGGTGAAATCCCGAATTTTTCTTCCATTTAATGTGTCTTGTTTCGTTCGAAACCTTCCCGAGAGAACAAGAAATAAGTTATAAAGTCAATGTAGAGTTAACTTTCATTAAAATTGAGATTTTCTGGATGTGCGTTAGTTTTTTTGCGCAGTATAGTTTTGCAACTTTTCGCTTCGCTCTTTTCACTTTTAAAATGACTTACGTTACACAAAAAGCATTCATAATTGAAAAGTTTGAAGTGAAACTCTTTTCAACGTTTTTACCTCTCTAGTCAAGAAGTTCCAAAAACAGCCGAATCCAAGCAATTTGCGATACCCTCCCTGTATATATAAACAGCACATTTCCCCCAGGACCTTATGTATTGATGTATTAAAATGTCCCAAACCGCACATTCATTCATATTTTGTTTGTCGAACACATTCAGATAGTACCGATAGACAGGCTGGTGAAGGGGAGGTTTCAAGATAACTTCGAGTTCCTCCAGTGGTTCAAGAAGTTCTTCGACGCCAACTACAACGGCACAACGGGCTACGACGCGTTGGAGGCCAGGAACCACGAGCAGATGGGGAATGGAGGGATGAACGCTCCCAAAGGGGGAATGATGCACAGAAAACCTGCCGCTTCGTCTGCTGCCTCGGCTGCGGCTAAATCGAAGCCAGTTGGTAGAGCTAGTAGGTTTCACATGCAAGGTTTTGAGTTTGAGAGTTGAGATAAAATTAGTCAGGGTTTAAACGAAAGGGTTTGTGCTGATTTGCAGTGATATGAGGGTTTTAGGCTCATTTGCACCAATTTCCCTTGAAATGATTACTTAACTAAGCGTCTCTTATGCCCACTTGCACCGTTTTCTGGTTAAGACACCCTTATCTAAGGCGCCCTTAAATGTTTAGTCATGCTTTTCCCCGCCTTAACGGATCATATCTTGCACCGCATATCTAATAGAAACGACTTTGTTAAGCACGCGCTAAGCAATGCCAAATCTGGCAACACTGTATAAATCAGTGAATTTGTTTGTTTTGACATAGAAATGCGACATGACCATATGATTTTTGTGTCAGCACTGAACACAGCGAAGTAAGAAGAACACGCGAATTCATAGACGAACAAGATAATTTGTCTATGCATTTTCCTTTTCAGTATTCTGATTCCCAGAACGACATATACTTTGGGCCGCTGACGAACTTGCACAGTAAAACCAAGTTTTTTTTTATTTAAAGCAAATGATTTGATTTGATTTCAACAATTCTTTATTCGTAACTTGAATAACATAATTCTGCACAATCTGTGCAATATCATCGAAGTAATACTTTTCATATTCACAAGAGTAAATAGTACCTGCAGAATTAATAAATTCATGGGTACAATCAATTGCTGCAATAACACGAGAAAATCCAGCAATTCATTAAAATTGGCTTAGGGTGGAAGGTATTTCTGCTTCTGTCTGAGGCATTTTTATGAATATTGAAACTCGAACAACTATTCTTGATACTGTAGATTCGAGGATTTTCATCAAATCGGCTACAGCCAATAAATGTCCTGATGATGCGTAGAGTCGGAGGCACGTAAGGAATTGACTCATCAGTGATACACTCTGATTCCTACAATCATCAAGGCTTAAACTCCTTTCTTTGAGGTTTGACATCATCATACATAAGATATAATAAGATAATTATGTACTTACATATCTGACAATTCTGAAACATCCTCAACTAATATAAGCAGTTGCAGAGTAGTTTTTTTTTTTGGCAAAACAAAATCGCCGAAAAAATGCGAATTCGTCCATATCATGGTAGTGATCGGCCCTATTAAATTCTAGACTTCTAGGAAAGCCATAGTCAATGAGATCTAATATGTCGAAATCATCTTCATATAGATCATCAAATTCATTTAATAAAAATCTATCCATAATAATTATTAAATTCACGCAATCAGAAACAACACGTCAAAACTGAAGTTCGTTTTTGACGAAGCCATGAATATTCGCAGCTCAAAATAGTCATAACTCATGTGGCACTTAAACTGCGGTGCAAGAGAATCGGCATCTCAAACCTAACAATTTGAGTTGGACGTAAGTCAGATTTATATTTGACGGTGCAAGTGGGCATAAGCATCTCTTAAAGTTGAGGGTCCCTTAAATTTATTGATAGTTGTATGACAGCCAATCAACAGAATCTTGAGGAAGAGAACCTCAAATATCTAGTGATATTTCAGTTTTTCATGTTGTGAGACTTCACCCTAGTTCATTGGTTGGCCTGCTACAGATGATAGTTGTCATCTCCTTAACCTAACATTACTGTCATTTTTGATGATTTCATGTATAAGCTCCAAGAACTCATCAGAGAGTTATCGAAACACAAGTAGAGGCCTAACTTAAATAAAGTTTCCCTTATTTTGACATTTTCTCATGCGCATTCGCAAAAAATTTTAAGGTGGCCTGTAATAAAATACAGGTCTCCTGTATTTTATTTTTTATTTTTTTATTTAAATGAAAGATACTTTATTTTGACAGTTCTCGCAACCTTCTAGGTTAAACATAATAATAAAGTTGTCAAGAAATAAATCGTTTCAATAGGTCAAATATCCAACCACTGTTAAGGGATCTTTTATTACAGGATCCTTTAATAAACTGAGGCCTGTATTTGCGTTTCAATAAGTCTCTATTACAGCAGCACTTGACTTTAAAGTTCAGCACCTCAGAGGTAAGGTGTATTAAATCATAAAATCAAAATCAGCCTAAAGATAGATTTTTCAGTTCAATTATTGTTTCAAAGAATGTTTATCGCTATTTTTTAGCGAATAGATGTACGTAGGGAGTGAAATCTGTTTTCCACTAGGTAGAATGTAATAATGTACATCCAATATTGTAGATAAATCGTGTGTGGGAAAAATGTGACTTAACACACTTTACATCTGAGATGCTGAGTTAGTTTTACCCATCAAAATGTCTCTTAAACAGCTGGTACAACGTAATTTAAGTTAAGGGTTCATTTTAAGGGAAACTTAACACTAAGCGAGATTGGTGCAGATGGCCTTTAAAGGATTCAAATTATTTCTTGCTATTAACCTTCTTTTTGTGCAACTCGTAAAATTTTTATTTTTCAAAATATCGATCGGATTTATTTTGACAGACCATCTTCACATTTTAGTGTCAATATTTTTCATGTTCTTTAATATTTATGAAAATAAGCTTTAACATTACAGTTCTTAATGAAATGTTCCTCTGGTGTGGACTTCGTTTAGCTCTTTTGAAAATTTACCATTTCAAGTAAGAGTAAGGGAAAACAATTTTCTCGGTAAACATTAATTAAATCGATAATATAAGTGTTTTCTTCATTTGCAAATATTAGGATTTTCATCATTGTGTTCTTGAAGGGAGAAGAATTACATTAATAATATTAGATATAAAACTGCTTTCAATTTATATTTGTGGTGTTAACTATTGATATTGTCTAAAGGGATTGGTCATCACAAGCTTTATACCTCATGATAAATCAGATATCATCTTCCATCATTCTCCCTTTGTTTTATGTTTCTATTATTCAAGTAGGAATTAAGGATTTTATTTCATTACTTCCATTCCTTTTTTAAGTTCATCTTTACTGCTTTGAAATTACAACGGCATGTTCTGCACCTTGTAAATATTCACTTTTCTCAGGAATTTAGCATTTTTTCTAAACGTTATTCATATTTTAAATTGAAAACTTTTCCTTCCTTAGTGCCTAAAGTGAATCCTGTTCGTCCAGTAGCAAATGCTAAGAGTAATGTTAATAAAGGGGGCGATGCAGACAGAGTTGAGGAATTGAATCACCAGCTCTCAGAGTGCAAGGTAGATGTCCAACGCAAATTCGATTTTTTTAATTATTCTAATATTCAGACAAATAATAATATTTGTGTTGGAATTTTTGCTCATTTTTATTTTCACGGATCAATCAATGTTTTATTTATTTTTTCAGCTAACGATAGATAGCTTAGAGAAAGAAAGAGACTTCTACTTTGGAAAACTGAGAGATATTGAGGTTATGTGTCAAGAAACTGACGAGAGTCCACTGATACAGAAGATTTTAGATGTCCTTTACGCTACTGAAGTGAGTACAAACTCGTAAAAATAATTCTGATTGCACAGAAAATGTTTTCGTTCGAAATGAGTAAAACTATTTGGTTCTTTCAGGAGGGTTTTGCTCCACCTGACGAAGTAGAAGGTGTTGGAGAGGAGGAGTATTAAATCAAACTCGATTTTTTATTTGAAAGTTATACAGTTATTAAAAAAAAAGTGAATAGCCGTTATTTGTCTTCATTAAATTGAATGTGATTAATTATTAGATCTTGCATCAATTTTATACGAGTGTTGTTTACAGTTATCAATTTGCTAATGTTGTCTTTCATTTATAAATCTGAGATTCTACAGGTCCAAATCGCTTGTGTACAATACATATAATACAGTTTATTTGATATTATCTAGTTTCAATAGCAGATCCTTGAAAAAAAAAGTTAATGAAAGTTTTACATTAAATAAAAATTATGGCTATGAAAACAGGTGTTGTAATTAGTTTTTGCGGATAATTGTTTGAAGACACATAGAATTAATGCTATTCAATATGGAGAAAACGTTGAAGAATTTCATAAATTTCAAGAATAAGCTACAAAATTTGAAATCCTATTTGGCGGCAGAAAGGTCAAACAAAAAGTGAAATCAACTACATGATGGTTGAAAATTAAAAAGATTAGCATCTTGAGTACAGAATACACAGGCTAGGAAAAACAAATTTTCTTTTGAAATTGGGAAATACCTATTGTAACTTTATGTTGGATAAAATAATGGTCCTCCTATGTTTTTTGGGTAATATAAAGAGAAAGTAACAGAGCAAAGCTAAACCAGCAAGATCTTGAGGGTTCCTTAGAAAGTACAATAAAAAATATTTATTGAAAATGAAAATCATTTATTGTTTAAAAAATTTTATTTTTCGCATTTCCAATAATTATTCGTGCCAAGATCTGAACCTTTCAGCTGCATTTCTCCATTTTGTCATCTTTTCTTTGCATTTTGCAGAATTTACATCAGGTTTATACGTTTTTTGGATCACCTTTGAAGTCTTCAAATTTGTCGTATCTGTCCATAACCCTAAAATTAAAACAAATATCCTTGAAACACTACTACTCGCACAAATATTAGAAATACTCAATGTTTCATACATTCATTTACACTGCGTGCCGAAATTTTCATGCAAAACACTATAAGTTATAGACATTGGAATGAAGCTCCAATTGCGAAAGTTTTAAGAAGAATCTACACAAAAATCCGATATTCAATGAAGGAGCGAGTGTTCGAATTGCCTTCTGCAATGAGTATCTGACCATATTTTTTCTATTTCAGTCAAGCTTTGTGAAATACTGTCGAAATTCAATGAAAAATTCAGGTTTTACATCCTAGTTACTTTTCTAGTGTATCTTGGCAGTTGGTGTGACTTACGAAAATTGACAGATTGTAGAATTTAAATTGACATGTATTGAAAATTGATAGGATTGGAAGTCAGTGTTTGACAACCACAAAACGAAAAATATATCTGAAAACAATGCTGTAATGAGGTCGTCACAGCACTGCTTTCAGTATGTAACTCATTGCGATACTGAAAGAAAGAAATAAATTTCTCACCTTTAGTCTGCCCGCATGAAATCAAGATCCCTAAAGCTGCTATCTCCTCGAAGTCCGCCCTTTCAACATCAAGGTCGGTCGCGTTTGCCAGATTTTGACAGATGAAATCACTTTTTGACACTCCTCCATCTATACTGAAATATTCAAACATCGTATAACTCTATACAATTCGGGAGAAATGGATAATTACCATATTTTTCTGAAATTATAATCCGTGCTGGATTTCAAGGATTGAAAGGCTAATCCCACCCTGAATATAATACTTTCCATGACAGCTATAACCATTTTATTCTTTGTGGTTGTTGGCTGAATACCGATGAAACCAGAAGCTGCTTTGGCGTCGTTGAATGGAGGCTGAAAAAGTTTGCTGTTATACAGGGTGAGTCTTTGACTTGTACATATATTTCCCAATAGATTCTTGAGATAAAAAAAATACTTTTTTCGTTTACTAGTTTTCCCATTCAACCTAGAGAAAAGATCTAGACATTCAGTCAAAGTACCAAATTCTTTTAATGTCGCTGATACAAATTTTTTCAAATGTTCGGTTATTATAAATAATACTACTAAGTATTATACATTATTTTCTTTAATTCATTGAATTCTTATCGAAATCAATGAAATATTGTTTTGTATTTAATCACACACTTACTGTTTTTTTGGTTTTGAGATTTATAGGCTGTTCTCTTATTTGTAAAATAGTAATTTTTTTTTTATGTGACTTTATGGCGGCATCAACTGCTGAGGTTATTAGCCGCTGTAAAATAGTAATAATAATTTCTATGAATATCGTTTAGTGATTTTTGCATTGAAAAATATTGATTGGCAGAACTTTTTTTTCTCTAATAAATTTGACAGATGATGAATGATTCAGTAGCAGGAGACCAACATATAATCAATAAATATTAGCATGAAATTGTTCTACAAGATATGGCAGAATGATTACATACCCCGAGGCCACTGAATGCGGGAACGAAGAAGAGCTCATCTGAACTATCTGTTTCCTTAATTATTTTGTTGAGATCTGGGATATCTTGGATGTATCCTGGAAGCAGTAAAAGTGTTCAAATTGTTCTAATAATTCTGCAACTCAGATGTACATGAATTCTCGAAATGTACCTATACTCCACTTTTATAAAATCACATAGGAGGTCATGGTATCGTTTTCAGGAGTTGGTGCGCCTGATACAAAGTCAGTGCGCACACAGAAAATATCGTCAATGAAAAAATATCGTTGCCAATTTGTTTCTTTGTTTACATATTGTTGGAAATCGAAATACTGCAAATAACTAGAAAAGGAATCCTTTCTATCAATTCATATAAACGTTGATTATTTTTGTCCATCACATCTTTTCCAATTCATTCATTTTCCGAATAAATTAACATTCTGAGAAATACGTAGTTGCTAAGAATGTAGAAAGGGCAACATAGTGTTGACTCGGAAAATAAAAATATTTTGACAAGTGTCATAACCTCCATTTTCGTACGATACAGAGTGGAATGTGTCAAATTTTCAAGGCCAGAGGTGTGATTTTATACACTGCGTAAAAAAATTAACGCACATTATGGAAATATCAAATGTATTCTACAACTGAAGGTGTTCTCAATGATAATTATTTTTATCAGAATTATGCATGCATATGTTATCCACTTTCAACGTTTTTCTTCAATTCAGATGTTTTTTCCCAGCAGGAATAAAAAAAGATGATATTATCAGATTTTGAATGTATTGGCTCCATTCTAAAATTCTCGATCGATTCTAGTGATCAATAGTTTTTCTTTCGTTTGATTTTCTACACTCGATCGCTATGCAACGCGAAACACGCAATTTGACACAAGAGGAATGTGCCCAAGCGGTAGTTTTGCGAGAAGAAGGGTGGACATACACAAGAATTGCAGAAAGGTCTGGAGTTTCCCATACAAGAGGGTCCAGAATGTTGCAGCGATTCAGGGAAACAGGTATGAATGTCCGAAGGCCAGGACAGGGTAGACTACGGGTAAGAACTGCAATTCAAGAACGTTACTTGAGAGTTTCTTCGTTGGGACAACGGTTTGCAACCGCTCGCCTCCTTCAAAATCAGCTTGAGCATACTCATGGGGTGCAAATTAGCACTCAGACAATAAGAAATCGCCTCAGAGAATATGATTTAAGGCCTCGTGTCGCGGCAAGAGGCCCAGCTCTTACCCCAGCCCATCGAAGAGCGCGTTTGGATTTTGCGAGAGAGCATATCCATTGGGAAGAGGCCGATTGGGAAAGATTTCTCTTCACAGATGAGTCTAGAATCTGCCTCTACCATTGTGATCGACGTTCCTTTGTATACAGACGTCCACATGAAAGATATGCTCAGTGCAATTTCCTGAATTCTACTGGTTTCGGGGGAGGATGTTATGGGGTGGAATATCTTTGACTGCTCGCACAGACCTAGTGGTCGTTGATAATGGAGCTATGAATGCTGATAAGTATATAAGGAATATTCTTGAAGAGCATGTAGTGCCATTTGCCCTATACATTGGTGAAAATTTCATTTTTACGGACGATAATACCAGACCCCATCGTGCGAGCATCGTTCAGGAGGAGTACCTTGAAGCAGAGGTTGAAGTCTCTCGAATGGAATGGCCAGCAAGAAGTCCAGATCTCAATCCGATTGAGCATGTTTGGGACAACCTCAATAGAAGGTTGAGAAGTTCAGAAAATCATCCAGCTACTCTTAATGACTTAGGAATCCAACTCGGAGAAATCTGGGAAGGATTAGATCACAACATTTTAAGATCACTCATCTTGAGTATGAACCGTTGTTGCCGAGCTGTAATTAAGGAAAGGGGTGGAAATACCAAGTATTAAATCACTTATCAGCATTTCAGTATTTTGGAAATTGTTCATTTCTCTTCTTTCACATAAGATTCGGTGAAATCCTGAATTTTTCTTCCATTTAATGTGTCTTGTTTCGTTCAAAACCTTCCCGAGAGAACATAAAAAAAATAAGTTATAAAGTCAATGTAGAGTTAACTTTCATTAAAATTGAGATTTTCAGAATGTGCGTTAATTTTTTTGCGCAGTGTATTTGTGAATGGAGTATTTTTATCTCTCAAATATCAGCCGACATTTGATTGTTGTGTTGTTTGTTTTATACTATGTTTCTCATACGAAATATATATTTATCTCTAAAAAAAAAATTTTGCAAATCTAACAGGGCGTATTCAATTAATATCGATCGATCTGAAACAATGTCTAAGTGAAGGATGTTATTTTCTGAAGTATGATTGAATTCGTATTTCGCACTTTTCATAGAATACAGTAATCTGTATCGAAAAACTCAATAAACACGATTTCAGCGCCATCTAGTGTTTCAAATGTCTGACACAATCAGAAATATCGTTTGAGACTCCTTGTACTTGCTTTTTTCTCAACTTACCTGCTTCTTTCATCCACTCGATTAACGATCCTGCATCAGAGCATGGAGCCTCGCTGATATACGTCAATTTCCCGTTTAATTTCCAACCGACAAGTGGATACATGCCATCTAAATGGCAATTTATACTGTCTCCCGTGTTCTCATTTATGAACGCTCCTGTTCCAATTGTTACTTTCAAGTCGTTCTTGTCGAAACAGTACGAACCCAGCATGGCTGCGCTCTGATCGGCTAACTGAAATTCATTAAAAAAATACAATTCGAAATTATAGACGTCAGAAAATTTTTCAACTGAAACAACTATCCTGAAGATGTTTTCATTCCTAGAACGTAGTCCCAATACTGCGAAGTGATTGCGAATTATTAATTGGACAAATTAAAAAATTAACCTGTAGCACGAAAACTATACAGGGTGTCCCACCGGGAGTGCCCATAAGAAGTTTATAGAGAAATAATTATTCGTAGACCTTCATTTATGAAATGATATTTTAAAATATCAATGACTTCCGTTTTCACCGGAAATGGTATCAACTTTCTTATTTCAAATGGAACACCCTGTATATTATGAGTTTTTTGGGTAGATCTTCGAATGCCACATTCATTTTATGTATCATTCCCTATAGCCATCTGAAGCCGGTTTCGAGTTATTCACTGTTTTGTGAAAAAAAATACAAATTGAGGCTTGTAGAACACTGAAAATTCAATGAAAGCGCAACGCACAATCTCAGATCTGTTTTTTGAAATGGGTTACCGAAAAGATATTCGACGTCACTCTGTAGAGAAAAAACCGTTTTGATATACTGGAAGGTAAAATTAGAGTGTCAAAATTGGAATTCAAAAAAAGCCAAAAACTCGATTTTTTCAAATGGAAACCGTATTTTTTCACTCACATATGAATTTGTGGAGTAAAAATAAGTGGAGTCTATTCAGGGTTCCCTATATATAAAATGTACTATTGTCGAAATATTCAGAAATAACTGATGCGAGCTTAATATTACATATTATAATTTGATATATGTTCGCCCTTTCGTAAAAATCTTTGACTTTATTTAGAATATTTTCCATGCTTCTGTTGTTGATATTCCTCAAAACTTATTTCATTGTTCAAAGAAAACGACCACTTGTTTTTTTACTGCTCATAATGAAAATAACGAGTTATTTTTCGGAAAATATGACATACATATCGAAAGCTCTAATTGTAATGCAAAACTTATAAAACAAGTCATGCAACTTCCCGAACTTTTATTCAGATATATCAGAATAGAAAATTGAATCATGAAACATTTTGAAAATTTCGTCCACCTACTTCCAAACATTTTTCGCACCTTCTCAATATTTTTTGGTTGTTGGATTTCCTTATTCATTCTGGAACAGAATTCTGCCAATACATTGCACGATAAATTCTCCAGTTGGTATGAACCTGGATTATTTTGAATAAAGTCATACAGATTCTTATGAAAGGGTGAACATTATAATTGATACCTCACATATTATAATATGCTCGGTGCTAACAGTTCTTTCTGAATACCTCGAAAATGGTACATTTTAGATAAAGGGAACCCTTGAAAGACTCTACTTATTTCTTCCTCACAAATTGAAATGGGAGTGAAAAAAATACGGTTTCCATTTGGAAAAATAGAATTTCTGCCTTTTTTGGAATACAAACTTAGACACTCTAACAGTTTATCCTGAATATCTCGAAAATGGTACATTTTGGATATAGGGAACCCTCAATAAACTCTACCTATTTTTACCTCACAAATTGATACTTGTGTGGAAAAAATATGGTTTCCATTCAAAAAAATCGAGTTTTTGGCTTTTTTTTTATTTCAGCTTTGACACTCTCATTTTACTTCCCAGTATATCAAAACGTTATTTTCTCTACAGAGTTATGTTGAATTTCTTGTCAGTAACTCATTTCAAAAAACAGATCTGAGATTGTGCGTTGCGCTTTCATTGAATTCTCAGGGTTCTACGAGCCACGATTTGTAAATTTTTTCTAAAAACAGTGAATAACTCGAAAACGGCCCTAGATGTCTATATAGGGGGTGATACATAAAATTAATGTGGCATTCGAAGATCTTTCCGAAAAAGTTATAATATACAGGCTGTCCCATTTGACATAAGAAATTTGATACCACTTCCGGTGAAAGCGGAAGTCATTGATATTCAAAAATATAACATAAATGAAGGCTTTTTTGGCATATATCTTCACACAAAATTTGGAAATGATTGAATTATTATTTCTCCATAAACTTCTAATGGGCACTCCCGGTGGGACACCCTGTAGACACCGTATAGGGACTAGCGGTATTCAGCTAATTATGTTTCTCGAAAAAAGAAAACATGACATGTATATATTACTTTTCTCTATTTCAGTATCCTAATGAGTTCATTACAGTACTGAAAGTAGTGCTGTAATGAAACTCATTACAGCATTGTTTCCAGTTCTATTTTTCGTTTCGTGGTTGTCAGTACTGACCTCTGATCCTCTCAATTTTCAAATCAAATCAATTCAAATCCAGTAATCTGTCAAATTTCGTAAGTCACATCAACTGCCAAGATACAAAACAAAAGTCACTAATCTGAATTTTCATTTGAATTTCGAGAATATTTCTCAAAACTTTACTGAAATAGGGAAAAAATCGTCTGATACTCGTTGCAGAAGGCAATATGAACACTCATGCTTTCGCATTCGTGTTGGAATAGGAGCTCATTCTGCAATTTGTTTTAGAATAAACTATTCTCTATCCATCCAATCGTGAATATAAATTACACTTCTAATACAAAAGACAATTCGATTACCACTTTACCATTTGGATTACTTACCACAGTCGCGATTTTGATGGGGCTGCCGAAGACATCTGTCATTCCAAATTCATGATCATTATCAACAATCTGCGGTAATATACTGCTTGGAATTTTCAAGATGTTTATAGCCCACGAGCCCCATTCTAAGGTGAAAGGATCAAAAAATCCTGTGGCACTAGCATTACTGATATCCGTTACGAAAGTCTTGGTTCTCGTCAATTTATATATCAACCAAGTGTCTAGGGTTCCAAACATTACGTTGTCCTTTTCTATTTCCTCTTTTACCATCGGAATGTTCTCGAGTACCCAAAGAAGTCTAGAAGATGCCTGTAAATAAATAACGTCTATTGAAATTTAACTTTAATCCTTCATTAAATGATATTTCATTAGTGGTAGCCATGAAAACCTTATTTGATGAGGGTTTCAGTCTAAATGACTCATTTCATTTCAATCCCCCATTAAACAGGATATTTTAGAGTGGTAGCCATGGATACCTTGTTCGATGAACGATTCAAATCTTATGAACCATTAAATTTCAATAGACGTTCGATCTCAAGGTTTTGTATGTTTTTAATGTCAGATTAAAGCATACGGTTTACACTTATATTCTTTTATCATTTCGTGGGAAAAAGTTATTGTTTGTGATTCTACTTTCAATCAAATTTAGAATGTTATATACGTTCTTCTTTCTGTTCGCTGAATAGTCGAATAGTGAGTGTTCGTTTTTGAAATATGAGTAAAATAATACTTACATGACTGCACGCCATCCTAAGTTTGCTCCCCGCTAAATACCTTCCATTTCTTGTTACAAAATACAGCAAACAAGAGGCTACACGTATTGTCTGCAAAATCAGTAAGGAATTACATACAGGGTGAACCAAGTTCGACGGCCTATTAGGCGTTCGAAGAACTGAAACTATTTGAAATCTGAAAATTGGGATTATATTATTTTTTGACATTATCTACCGATCTAAAATATTCGTAGAGCCTGACCACTTTCAGTTATACAGGGTTTTTTTTGTTTTCGAATTTGATAGAGTATGCAATTCTGAATACATTCGTAGGTACCTAAATCGTTGCATTCGTCAAAATACTTTCTAAAATATCGAGAAAACACTGAAAAAAAAAGGGGGATAAGAGTATTCGGTATTATGTTTGTTATTCCTAACCTAGATATCGAAGGCACAAACCTTTTTCACATTTTTGAAGGTGAAGACTGTGGAAATATTGTACATTTTCAGAATTTTGAAAAACCCGTCACAGGGTGATCCAAATGTTGGTTCAAAAATTGGGATCAAGATTGGCCCATAACTTTAGTTTTTCAAATCAGAACCCTATTTTTTATGATTGCGTTGGATTGTGCGGAGAAAAATTGTGATAATGTTCCAACATGATAATGCTCTTAAAATTAATAATTCTTGAGTTATTCAGGATTCATAGAATCTGTTTCATATCAACAATGACCTTGGTCATAGAAGATAAATTGTTCAAATATCTCACTAGTGACTACCTCTCTTCTGAATTCATTTATCTTTGTTGATATGGAACAGATTTCATGAATTTGACGCTACGTACGACATAAAATCAGAAAATCCTAACTAACCCAAGAATTATTAATTTAAGGAGCATCAACATGTTAGAACATCATCATCATTTTTCTTCGTAGAATCCAACGCAATCATAAAAAAATAGGTTTCTAATTTGAAAAACGAAAGTTATGAGCCAATCTCTTGATAAAAATTTTTAAATCAACATTTGGAACATCCTGTGAAGGGGGTTATTCAAAATTATGAAAATGTACAATATTTCCACAGTCTTCGCCTTCAAAAATGTGAAAACGGTTTGTGCTTACGATATCTAGTTTGTGCTAATTATATCTACTCTTATCTCCCTGTTTTCTTCAGTTTTTTCTCGATATTTTGGAAAGAATTTTGACGAATGCAACGATTTGAAAAAGAATTTATTCAGAATTGCATACTCCGTCAAATTCGAAAACAAAAACAGAAAAAAAAAAATTGAAAATTTTTTTTCTAACCCTATATAACTGAAAGTGGTCAGGCTCCAAGAATATTTTAGGTCGGTAGATAATGTCAAACAATAACATAATCCCAATTTTCAGATTTCAAATAGGTCCAGTTCTCCAGAAACGCTTAATAGACCGTCGAACTTGGTACACCCTATATATGAAGCAATGATCAGAAAAATCAATTAGATGATTGAGTAAACACATGGATTTCTTATATCAAAAAAATTGGTGAAAAAAAAATTTTAATTTTCAAAACGGTTTAAAATTTCTGAACCTCAGTGGATCAGTTTATATTCCAGTTTTCCACCACAAACAGGTACATACCTTCAAAATGACACTGTCATTCCAATATTTAATGATTCCCCTACTTCTCACGTCTTTCCACGTGATGAAATTGTGAAAATGTTCACCAGTATCTTTCTTCCACGTCATGAATGTACCCCTCTGAGTACATATTCCCATAGATGTCACATCGGTGGAAGTGATTTTGGCATCTGAAAATTTGTTAGAGTATTTACTTCATCCGGACATTTCTTAGAATGGCACGGTATAACACATAGTATGAGTATACCGGGTGGTAAAAACACTCTTTCGAAGAGAACTGGTTGTATTCGTATCATTTGACATTATAGTTCAATGGGAAGCTGCATACACTTAACTTTTTGAATTATCCCAAATGAAAAAGTCTGAGGGAATCAAATCTGGAGATCTAGCAGGCCATGGCACTGGGCCTCCTCGTTCTGGGAAATGTTTGATTTAAATATACCCTAACAGCAAGTTTATAATGCGGGGGTGCTCCATTTTGATAAACTTAATATTCATCCACTGATTTAAAGGTCCCAAGACTAGAAAATCAGGCAAGGTATTAGGGGTTTTTGAGATATCAATAAAACTTAAAGGGTAGAAGCTACTCAATTGGAACTTGGTATATGTTTGATCATCCCCCTATTAGAATCATATCGAGAGAATTTTGTTCATTTGGTATATACCAAAATCAGGTTATGGAGGTCCAAAAAAGGACGAACTATTTCGAGAAGTATGTAGTGAATTTAATAGGCAATTTTTGCGTCAATGGTCATTGAAATGGTCTGGAGAAAATATCGAGAATTTTTGAAGTGTCTTTCGGTGTCAACACCTACCCCAAAATGGTTCATTTCTCTATTTCAGTATCGTAATGAGTTCATAACAGTACTGAAATTAGAGCTGTAATGCAACTCATTACAGCATTGTTTTCAGTTATATTTTTCGTTTTGTGGTTGTCAGTACTGACTTACGATCCTCTCAATTTTCAAATCAAATTCCGTAATCTGTCAATTTTCGTAACAGTCATACCAACTGCCAAGATACAATACAAAAGTCACTAATCCGCTTTTTATTTGAATTTCGAGGGGATTTCACAAAACTTGACTGAAATAGAGATAATATTTATCGTCTAATACTCGTTGTGAAACTTGTTTTAGAATTATGATACGAGTGCAGAAGGCATTGACATTCTATCACGAGTTGAAATTTCAATTATGAATGAACGAGTGTAGACTCAGGACTCAATTTCGTTCCGGATTTAGTGTAGTGGCAAGCGGCCCTCAGAATGAGCCTTCTGTACGAGTGTCACACATTTTTTTTCTCTAATTCGTTGAATTTTTACCGAAATTTATGAAATATTTCAATAATATCGTTTAGTAATATTGAATGCCAGAACTACTTTCTCTGTCGTGAATTTGACAGATAATAAATAAATCCGCATGACGCCAACATGTAATCAATAAATATTACCAAGAAAGCTGTGCTAGAATGAAATATTGTCGAATGATTTTGTTCTGCAAGATGGGGCAGAATGATTTGACACAGAATTAATAGTATATTCTAAAACAAGGTGCAGAATGAGCTCCTATTCCAACACGAATGCGAATTGTTGTTGGAATTTCCTTCTGTAACGAGTATTAATGACGATATTATCTGTATTTCAGTCAAGTTTTGTGAAATACTCTCGAAATTCAAATAAAAATTCAGGTAAGTGACTTTTATACTTCATCTTGGCAGTTGGTGTGACTTACGAAATGTGACAGATTTTATGGAATTTGAATTGATTCGAAACTTCATTCGATCGGAGGTCAGTACTGACAACTACAAAACGAAAAATATAACTGGAACAATGCTGTAATGAGTTTCATTACAGCACCACTTTTGGTACTGTAATGAACTCATTACGATACTGAAATAGAGAAAGAAATATACATAACAACCTTTGCGAAAAACCGTATTTCTGTCCTCAAAACAGTCCTTTCGAAATGTACTCACTGAAGTTAATCATGAATTAATTTTGAAGTTTTCTCACCATACAATGCCTCATTTACAGCTGCCACCACATTCTCCCACAGCCAACCGGGATCAATCTCAACGTGACCTTCCTCAGGGTAAACCAATTGCACCTAATTAAAACAAATCTCAACAAATCGACCCGAGCAAAATCAACCATAAATACCTTTTTAAACGACGATCCGAGTATCCTCTTACTGGAATCTATGATCAAACACCTTATGGTGGTAGTTCCGATGTCCAAACAGATGAACGTTTCCGGTTTCTGCATGTTTCAAAATGAATTCGAGAGAATGGGACGCTGAGGAGGAATTAAGATGAATTGAAACAGGATATTTGAAAATAATGGTACAGTCGGTACTATCTCATGCATATTATCGTTTCAAGGTATTTCAATTATTTCTGAATGAACGACGGTAGTGAACCTTTGGAATCGGGCAAGTTTCAACGCCGCCTGAGAGTTTTTCACTATCTACGGGTGACCCGAAATTGACACTCGTAAAAAAGTGAATGTTAGAGCATTAGTTTTTGGTTGATTATTATTCTAGTGAGTTGTAAATTTGATCCATCGAAAAAATACATGGTAGGTCAATTTTTAATCCGAATTGGTTAAAACCAAACATTTTTTCGTTCTTATTTGGGCCCTATTCAGCGTTTTTTGTCCAAGAATCCGGAGGCGTTCATTCAGATCAGGATGCAAAAATTCATATTTTGATACTTAGGTCCTTAGTAATTTTTCTGGGTGAATCGATTGAGTCCATCAGATTTAAGGCGTTATTTTTCTTTTTATGGTTCATATTGTTTAATTTTGTTGATTCTTTAACATAAGTGTCGTTAGAATTACATTATTATATTATTATTGTTAATTTCAAACATCTTGGAAACGTGTCCAAAACAGATGTAGTTTGTCTTAGAGGATGAATAAATTGATTATTATCATTATATAAGGCCCTTTTTTGCGCAAAATCTGGGCGAAATTACCATAAAGACCCCAGTATCAGAATTTCCCACTTTTGAAACACATATTATGTGAAGTTAAGCTCTGGTTCTACATGAGATCTGATAACTTTTCGACAATGTGGGACATATGGTCTCATCTCGGCATTATTTCACATGAAAATGTTTTTGATTGGATTCCTCAAATTCACGATTAATTATAACACGAGTTCAAATCATAGAATTCAACAAATTTTTTTTTTATTTCCGGACACCTGTATACATTATGTTAATGCGGCTATTGAATCTAATTTTCGTGTGATTCAATGTTTTTAGGAGACTGCTGATTACAATTAAGTACCTACCATTCAGATTTTATCGGTTATGACCTGGGAAAAAAAACTATATAACATTTCCTTCAGTAATTTTTGTTCTTTCATATTTTTAAATAATAATGAAGCAGTTTAATTCAAACGTTTTATTTCCAATAATCCAACACTTTTCTTGTCACCTCGTGGTCTCTCACATTACTTCTAGTTCTAAGATGAGTTGTATCCATAGAAAATTAATAAAAATGAATCTAATACATAGAAATATAGGGTGTACCAAGTTCGACGGCCTATTAGGCGTTTCTGGACCTATTTGAAATCTGAAAATTGGGATTATGTTATTGTTTGACATTATCTACCGATCTGAAATATTCTTGAAACCTGACCACTTTCAGTTATACAGGGAGTGAAAAAAAAATTTTCAAAAATTTTTCTTCTGTTTTTTTTTGTTTTCGAATTTGATAGAGTATGCAATTGTGAAAACATTCATACTCGAATCGTTGCATTCGTAAAAATACTTTCCAAAATATCGAGAAGAAACTGAAGAAAAAAAGGGAGTTAAGAGTATTCGGTATTATGTTTGTTATTCCTAACCTAGATATCGTAAGCACAAACCGTTTTCACATTTTTGAAAGCGAAGACTGTGGTAATATTGTACATTTTCAGAATTTTGAAAAACTCGTCTCAGGGTGTTCCAACTGTTGGTTCAAAAATTGGGATCAAGATTGGCCCATAATTTTCGTTTTTCAAATTAGAACCCTATTTTTTATGATTGCGTTGGATTATGCGAAGAAAAATGATGATAAGTTTCCAACATGTTAATGCTCCTAAAATTAACAATTCTTGAGTTATTCAGGAATTCCTGGATTTCATGTCGTAAGTACCGTTAAATTCATAGAATCTGTTTCATATCAACATTGACCTTTTTCATAGAAGATAAATTATTCAAATAACTCACTAGTGACTACCTCTTTTCTGAATTCATTTATCATTGTTGATATGGAACAGATTTCATGAATTTGACGCTACGTACGACATAAAATCAGAAAGTCCTAATAAATAACTCAAGAATTATTAATTTTAGAAGCATCAACATGTTAGAAGATAATCATCATTTATATATCATTTTTCTTCGCAGAATCCAACTCATTCATGAAAAAATAGGGTTCTAATTTGAAAAACAAAAGTTATGAGCCAATCGCTTGATCCCAATTTTTGAACCAACATTTGGAACACCCTGTGACGGGTTATTCAAAATTCTGGAAATGTACAAATATTTTCAGAATTGCATATTCTATCGAATTCGAAAACAAAAAAACAGAAAAAAAAATTTTTGAAAATTTTTTTTACTCCCTGTATAACTGAAAGTAGTCAGGCTCCAAGAATATTTCAGATCGGTAATGTCAAACAATAACATAATCCCAATTTTCAGATTTCAAATAGGTCCTAGATCTCCAGAAACGCCTAATAGGCCGTCGAACCTGGTACACCCTGTATATAAAAAGAATACAGTTGACCGCATCCCAAATATTTAGGTGAGATTGTTCATATTAACATTATATGCCTTCATTAAAATTACACGCTGTTGTTTTGTCCATTATGTTAATTCGAATTTAAAAAATAGATGAAGTTATTCTAGTTCCGAACAAAATAAAAAATTGATTCATATGTATGTTCAGGACAGTTTTCATTAAGAGGATTAGTAAAAATTCCAGTTGGACAAATTATTCGCATTGGAATTAGCTCGATTCGAAAAATTAGATATCTTCGAAATACAATATGAATTCGACACAAAAGGCGAGAAAAGTTTAGAAACGAATTTTAAAAAAGGGTTAAGAGGAGGACCATAACATGAAGCGAAATATATACAGAGAGTGAGTTACGTGAAAGCATAAAATTCGAGACAGTGTATATTATGATGTTTGTGATATTTTCGAATTCCACAAAGTTGTTGAAAAATGCCGCAATTTATACTTGTTGCTATGGTTCTGATGGTGGCATGAGTAGTGCGGAAGAACTAAGATAACGCAATGAAAATGCTTTTGCTAAAACGAACAGCGATCATTTCGACCAATTTGTTTGTGAAGTTTCTCATTTTTTCATTACAAGGCGTTGAAATCAGCAGTTTTTCTCTCCTTACTTTGAACTACTATAATAATTCCTCTCATTAACATTTTTGCTGCATAAAAGTAGGTAGGTACTTATAACTTATAATTAATTGTCTATGAATTGCTGGTTATACGCAAAGAGATCAGAGATGGCGTTAGCAGATGCGACTGTCAACTGTCACTGTCAATGTTTTCATTTCATTGGATTGGGTCCCCATGTCACCACCAAAAAATAAACTTAAAACTTACCGTATTATACCACAATTCATTCAAAAACAGAAATATTATTAAGTACAGTAAGTGTCTCCTCTATATACTCGGAAAACTTGTGAAGATATTCATTTATCCAAACATCCTGAGTATATACTTGTTCGACAAAATATCGAAAATGTATTTACTTCTTGAAATATTAATCTTCACAAGGTAGAAAAGCAAACATTCTTTGAAACTCATTGTTTACTTCCATTCATATTGTTGTGGTTAAATGCAGTTCACATGCTGAGTTTCATATTATTTCCATCATTGAATGACAGGAGAATAGACCCCTTCGTGAAAAGTACTCACCATATTTCTTGAATATCGTGGAGAATAAAACCTATTTACCAATTTATTTACCATTGAACTAACCTCACACAAATTACCATTCGATTTTATACATATCGGAAATAAGAAAAGAAAACTGTGCTCAAGAAACAAAACTCTTTCATTTATTTTTTCACAATCATATCTTCTCGATGGAGTTCAACATTTCGATAATGATAGTTAAAACAACAATGGATAGACCGTTATCACCAAATTTTACAATGTCGTGGGCGCATCCACCAATTCAAGTTGAGAGGTACCATGATGTGTAATGATAATCACATAATTACAGCTTTATATCAAAAAATCAGGCACGAGATAGTGTTTCCTCAATAATCCTGGAGCACTTCGACATTTATAATTATCTACAGATCTTTTGATAGCGTCTAACAAGAGTTGATTCTACAATTTTGACAATGGCTTGTTGTATTATAACAGTTTAGTTTCGACTGAACATGATAGATGTTAACATTGTAATATAAAAAGGTTGGGGTCGCAGGCTAGAAGAGCAACATAATAATTCTTCAAAGATTCGAAGACCTTTTCTCACTTTACGACAAGATTTTTTACATATGCTTGTACTTTCTCTTCAAGAAGTGAAATTAACTTATCACTTGAGAATAGAAATTGTCCCAATTGAAGTAGGGAAGAGAGAAGATACCTTTAAAATCATGATTTCTAAACTGTACCTATAGTTTTCAAATTTTAACTAAATCCTGAAATAAGGTAAAATGTTGATACGTGACAACAATGCATATCCGAGTGCAATTTCAGTTTACTTTGATTTCTAATTATCGATTTCGTGTACATATTTCATTCGTTCAATTTGAATTACTTTCAATGTACCTATCATCACATCAGACTTAAGTCCTTCAGTGAATTAGAATCGAAGATAGGAAATAAATCCAAATAAGTGACAATTTGACAGGAAGTATGACATTTAAAATACCTATACGAAAAAGGGTGATTTAACTTTATCGATAATAATTCACCTCCTTTTCAATGTGGTTAAGATTGTTGACAATCCACTACGAAATCTTATCAGACAATCTAATTCATCATTTATTCTAGATTCTAGAGAGCCACAAATATAACAGATATTGTCGCTGCATTCTGCGCAACCAAACACCAGGAGATATTAATAAAAAGAGGCATCCCTGGATGCTGGAAGCATTAGATAATAGACAAGAGTACATTATTAATAGCGCACGGTTCCCCAAGGAGTTTTGGCATAAAAATTGGCACTCCGCCCGAGCGGGTAAGCTCGACTCTACCAATCTAGTCCGAACCTGAAGTTAAAACATGCGGGAGTGTCATTGTTGAGAAAGAAGGATTTTTATCGGATTGTAATCGAACAGTGAACAAAAAAGTAACAATCATGGATCCCGAAGCTTTTCTAGACATCGCCAACCAGGTGGTGAAGCTGAAAATGTTTCCATACTTCGACATAGCCCACTGTGCTTTATCAGCTCTTTCCGTGAGGGAAGACCTTGGACCAGGTGAGCGACGTTGTCACATTTCTGTTGCTGGTATTCATACGGGGTTTTTAAACCTAACCTCAAAAACGTTTCAGTTGAAAACAGATAAGATGAATAATGAAATGTTTCGTTCAATGATGATCGATTCTGATCAAATAAGGATTCAAAGTGAATCAATCATGAACTTACGTATTAATAACTACGAAATGAAAAATTACAAGAGGATTTTAATTTGAGAGGTTCTTAGACTCAATATTATGATAGCAAAATTATTGGATATCATCATCTTGGATGAATCTTCAAACGGGGTCTCCACTAGTCCAATCCCCATTTTATTCATCATGGCCCATGATTAGGGTGCTAACTTTTCCCTTTATATTATTGGATACCTATCTCGACTTTTATTTTGAAATAGAGGGCCAATCACTCTTCGAAAGTACTATAAATTCTCAACTAGTGCCTATTTTAGTACTGTTGTGTTTACACAACATTTGATTTTTTGTTGATTCTATACCGTTCTAACTTATTTTTATTCGATAGGTGCACAAGCTTTTTCCAGGAAACATCCGTTATCATGTTGGCTTTCCTATATGTTGGTAGTTTATGCTGGTGGAATGGTAGCCAATGGACTTTTGGCTGAACCCATTCTTGCACCATTGAAAAATACCCCACAACTTGTTGTAGCAACCCTCACTTGGTAAGATATTATTATTATTGAAAATTAACACATTCAATGAAAAATGATGTGACAGAAGTATATAACATTACTAGCAAGGTAAGAGGGTTTTTACTGGCGAATGGAGGATACCTCCTTGAGCCAGTAAAACCCGTTACCTTGCGTGTATTGTTTTATATTTTATTTGTTTCTCATTTGTAAAAAGGTTAGATAAATTCCAAAAAAATCTCAATAATTTGTCGCAAATGTCGTAAGCTATGGAAGCGTTGCCATGAACATGTCTGTTTATTTTTCTTTACATTTGTTTTGGCGAAAGCGAAAATGAATGTACCAAAAGAATTATTGAGGCAGCCATCAGTGTAGCATCAAGTTTATTACCTGCAAAATCAGCTACAAGGTACGAGCGAGAATAAGACGACTTCAAAAAGAGGCAAAACAAGAATAGTGTGATTGGGGTAACTGAAGATGTTTTGTTGGTCTACTTGAATCAACTATCAGCTAGATTCAGCCCTAATACTTTATGGGCAAAATGGTCTATGCTGAAAAGCTGCTTGGAAATTAAAGAAAATGCCCCTGTTCGCAGGTTTGTTTCCTTAAAAAATTTATTGAAAAATACGTTATTGTGACATTGCGGCAAACAAAAAATTTAACAACAAGAAGATTCACCATAACCGATGATGGCTGCAGCTTCAAGCCCTGCATGTTATACAGAAAATATGTAAATCTTCGGCCTCCTGGAACAGAAAGCCTAAGATTTTTTTTGACATACCGACATGGAAAGTGCATTTCCCCTAATGCTGGCCAGCACACTCTTAGTGGTGTCCCAAAGCAAATAGCGAAATATTTAGGTTTAGAAGACCCAGAGTTATACACCGGCCACTCTTTTCGCAGAACTGGAGCCACTATGGTTGCGAATTCGGGTGGAGATATTTTAGCACTAAAGCGTGCAGGAGTGTGTAAGAGCACCGAAATTGCGATGAGTTATGTCGATGATTCGGTCAACAAAAAAATCGAAATGTAGAGCAAATTATTTGCCAGTTTCTGAGTCAACAGATGGTTCATTATCATCAGTATCAACTCTTTCATCATCAAAAATCTGTGTTACTGGAAATAACAATTGTACCATGATTTTCAACATATATGACGATAAAACACAATTTTCTAATGTAATTAATACTACTAACTTGTAAAAATTTTGCAAGTTAACTGTCAGTTTTACAAGTTAGTGACTTGATAAAATAAGCTTTCTTGATTAATATTGTGTTTTTGGAAACTGATGTTTACAAATGAGAAACAAATAAAATACTTATTCATCTTTGAGAACATGAGTAATAACCTGTAATTTTCAGGTATGTAATTTTCTACACACCTATGGATATCGGATATAAGCTAGCTAAATTTCTACCCGTCAAAATAGCTTTCTCGGCAATGAAAGAAATATACAGGTGCAAGAAGGTCCACGACGGAGTCACCCATGCAGCAAAACTTTATCCCAACGCATATCTCATAATGATAATCGTAGGAACACTAAAAGGCAACGGGGCCGGTTTTACGAGGCTCATCGAAAGGTTAATAAGAGGGGTTTGGACTCCAACCGCTATGGAATTCATGCAACCAAGTTTGTGAGTATCATCATATTTTTTTCGTTCGATTACGGTAAATTATCCTGAAAACTATGTACTTCAGAAATAAAATTCAAATGAAAATTATTAGGTATCAAGAGAGAGAGGAAATGAGCATATTTTGTCTTTACCTTGACCTTGAATTGAAGGTTATTTCAAGGTCAGCTTGTTTCTTTTGAATGGAAAGGTATATTTTTTAGTACAGATTCTTATTCTTCATGTAAAAATGTAGTTACTTTTTCATCAGATTTTAAATTCAATAGATAATTCATTGGAGGAATATTGATGTAATAAATCGTATATTAAAAGAATTGATTAATGTAGTCCAAGGTCATCATTTTGAACATATCTTGAAATGAAATTAATAAAAACATTATAATAATAATAATAATAATAATAATCTTTATTTCTTCAGTTCAATATACAACGCATATAACAGAAGAAAACGTCAAATAGACAGATTCATTCAAAAAATTCAGAAATATAATAGCAATTCTTATCAAGTAATAGCGACTTTACCCTTTTCTTGAAAATAAAAATGTTAGGTGCATTCTGTATTTCCACAGGTAACATGTTAAAAATTTTGCAACCTATAAACTGCAAATTTTTTTGAAAATATGCAGTATTATGGTTTTTAGGTGCTAACAAAAATTTCCCTCTGGTATTATAACAATGATTCGAATAATTAATAAAAAAAGATTTATTTTTATATACGTATATACATATCTCAAGAATGTAGATTCCAACTAGAGTAAGGATCTTCAATTCTTTGAAAGCTGGCCTACACGATTCCCGAAAAGGAATCCCAGCAATATCTTATTGCGTACTTCTGCAGGATGAATACTCTTCCAACATCAGTAGCACAACCCCAATTTAACACACCATATCTCAAGTGACAGTGAACGCTAGCATAATAAATGGTTCTCAATACATTGTTGCTGCAAAAATTTTTCATGAATTTTAATGAAAAGCAACTGGTCCGAAGTTTTCCACACAAAAAATCTATATGTTCCGTCCACCGACATCGAGAATCCATAACAATACCCAGAAGTTTTGTGTGGTCAACAAAGGGAATCTCAAAGTGCAATGTCTGAATCACGTCATATACAACCCTAGGTACCCTCAGTGAAAATTGTACTGCATGAGTTTTGGAGCAATTGATCATCAAATTATTTTTCTTGGACCATTCAAAAATTTCAGTGAATATGTCCGCGACACAATTTGTGACTTGTTCTCTGTCAGAACCAGAGACAAGAATATTTGTGTCATCCGCAAAACATATAATATTACATGTAGGAAATTTTTTTTTTTACAAGTTTCGGTAAATCATTACTGTAGATCACATAAAGCTTTGGGCCAATAATCGATCCCTGAGGAACACCCCTACTTATAATTCTCGCCGTACTTCAGTCCCCACCGATTTTCACAATCTGAGATCTACCCGTCAGATAGGATCGAAACAGATCCAGACTGAGTCCACGAATTCCATAACGGTACAACTTATGTAGAAGTAGTTCGTGATCAACAAAATCGAAGGCTCTAGAGAAATCTATAAACAGACCCACCACATGCATACCACAATCCAGGTTATCCACAATTTCCCTATAAAACTCATAGAGAGCAGTCCCAGTACTACAATTGTTCACAAACCCATGTTGGGCAGTTGATAGCAGTGAATGTTTTTCAAAAAATGAAGTTAACAATTCATTCATTTTGAGCTCGTAAATTTTTCCTACCCTAGACAAGATACTGACAGCACGATAACTTTCATAAGAATTTCTATCTCCCCTTTTGTAAATAGGAGTTACTATAGCGCGTTTGAGTTTTTCCGGAAAAATACCGGTTTCCAATGTTGAATTTATGAGATAAGTTAACGGCTTGCAAAGTTCAAGCTTACATGCTTTTAATATTTTATTAGATATATCATCAAAACCTGCAGAATTAGTGTTTTTCAGCTTAGCAATTAAAAGTAATATATCACCTTCACATACAGGAGTCATGAACATGGTGCTATAATTGAATTGCACATTATTATCTGTGTACCCAGTATCTATTTCAGTAGGTATTGAAGGAAAATTCAAGAAATGAGTATTGAAATTATTAGCCGCAGTGGCATTAGAAATTCCCACTCCATTCTCCTCAATAACTATTTCGTCTCTCATATTCTGTTTCTTATTTATTTTATTTATAATCTGCCATGTAGTTTTAGTTTTGTTATTTGATTGTGCTATTTCAGCATCGCAATGCATTACCTGAATATCAGACAGTTTTTTCCTGTATAGTCCACTATAAAACCGAAAATCATCCTTAAAACGTTCATCATGTTTGGCTAGCTCACCACAAAGGCTAACTAGTTTACGGAGCTCAGTCAATTCAGGACAATTAACCCTGCTATATCCTGAATGACAGGTAAATTTTTTCATGGGAAATGATTTCTCATAATAATAATGAACAATTTGAGAGAAACAATTGAAAGCCATATTGGGACACGAACAATTGAAAACTTCATCCCAACTTTCCTTTTCTAAGAATGATCTGAAAGTCTTAATATTTTCAGCACTATGTAATCTGGCATATATTGGTCGCTTATATATTTTTTTAAAATTACTCAATTTTACATTTATTGAAATGGCACAGTGGTCCGAAATGAACAAATCCTTTACATCAGTTGTAAAATCATCTTCAAAATTAACTAGAAAATTGTCTATGCATGTTTTCGTTGTTGAGGTGACTCTAGTTGGCGATGAGATCACCGATTTAAAATTGAAGCATGCAATAGAATCTTCAAACAACGTTGAACCGTCACCACGAACCATAAGATCTATATTAAAATCTCCTCCAATAATTATTCTACCTGACATTTTGGATAAGAAGTCAAGAAATTCATTGAAAATTTCCAAAAAATTCTCAAAATCTCCTGTTGGAGGTCAAGGTTAAAATGATTATGTATATACATTTTCTGTACTCTTGATACCTAACGATTGAGAAATTTACAATCTCAAGTAAAATGCATCAGCATCTTATATACAGGGTTATTCACGAATATGGCTCTTAAATATTTTTAGGAAAGACACAAGATTCAGGATTGAAATTCTAAAGGTGAGCTTCAAGTAAGAAGACGACATCTCGTATATTTTTTGAAGGTTCTAGGACTTCCGGTTTTTCCGGAAGTGACATCAACTTTCGTTTTTCAAATCGGAAAACCCATTTTTTCTTGCATAAATAGATTCTCCATTGAATTCTGATTCTTTTTGATTCCAAAAGTTTGAATTTTCCCGAGAAAATTCTCTTTAAATGAGCAAGTACGAGAAAAATATCTCAAAATTGAACTCTGTATACAGTCAACTTCGAGGTTTTTTCATCAAAAATTCTCAATTTTGAGAATCTCAGAGAAGAAAGGCTGATGCTTCTTTTCCGATAGCGTGATTTTCAGAATATGATACAGGAGGTCAAACTTAGAAGTGACGAAACATCAAACAATCGTTTTTTTCAAATTGAAACCCCATTTTTCGTAGCATTTTCGAATTCTTCGTCAAAAAATAATAGGAGCATACGTACAAGACTTTTATCGCAAAATGAATATTTTTCGAGATATTCAGGAAAAACGATATTGTCTTCAATTTTCAATCTCATTCCGAATGTGTTTTTTTACTGGAAAATAATTAGCGGTCAAGTGAAATCTTTCAAAATCTCTGTTATCGAGAAAATATTTTCTATATTTGAGGCGAGTTAAGTTCTTTAATTATCATCTGTAATGCGAAATCAACAATTGGTTTAAAGTTCTCAATGTGAGTATTACCCTGGTTGCGTTCATAAACTTACTCAGAGAGTAGAGTAAGAGTATGGACCAGAGACAATTGTCTCTGGTATGGACATATGATCAGAAATATACTTCGGTCTTTACTCCACACTCGTCGTTCACAAACTTACTCTGACAAATGTCATTCAAAATTCAAACATGTATATAGGTTATGAATAATACTTTTGCATCATATACATTTTTTATATATCATTTTTATATTGAATTGTTTCTATCATGAATGAATAATAGAAGTTTAAAAAAAAATTCCCTCTAGTCGTACATTTTCAGTTGTGTCTTCGCAGTATAGTCAATTTTTCTTTTATTTGAAAAGCAGAGCACAACCGTGTTTTTTTTTATGATTGTGAGGAAACTGATAAATGTTCTCAGGACTTTATTGAATTACTTTTAATGAGACAGAAAGAATGAAAAAGGATATTATTGTCTATTATCTTCTCTTTGCAAGCAGAAAATTAAAAATGTTATTACATGTTTTGTTGGTTTATTGACTCTACGCCAGAAAAAAATTATATACTTCGTAACAAAAAATAGTTTCATTTGAGGAAGCTAACAAAAAGAAGTTGAAAAAATATTGTATGAAAGATAAAGCAAAATATGAATGAATCTTGAGAGATCTAAACTCTCGAATATAACAAAATATCAACGTAGATTCCAAATCAGGTACAAAAAACAGTTATTGTGGGACTTTTCATGTCTCGATTTATTTGAACTTGAACGGACCACTCTAGGGGCGGGTTTCACAAAGCTTTAATTATACGATTAAAAATCCTTACGTAAATTCGAACCAATCGAATCACTCGTTTTGAAATTTCAACGAATCGCGGTGGCTCTAATCAATTTAACGGTACAATCGAAGTTTTGTGAAACCGACCCTTAGTTCTGCAATACAGGGAAAAACTCTTTTTTTCTTTACCATTATCTCTTGGTAAAGTTCACTTTGAGCTTCGTTAATTTACTGCTAGCAATTTCATTAAATTTATTAATCATTAAAGTAATTCTTCAATATTTCTTTATTTCACAGAATAGTTGTTCCACTTGAAAAATTAATTGTTTCGTATTTCGTTATTGAAATGAAACAAAACCAGAAATAAATACTTATTCGACTAATATTCAAGTTTCAAAAAGTCTGCGGGAGTAGGACAGAATGAAAATCGTACGTCACAACTGTCAGAGTATGTGTTTACTCTCCCAAATAGCAGAGTATGCAGAGCTTACTCAGAGGAAGTTTATGAACGCTCACAGAGTATACTCCGAGAAAGACAAAGCAAGTTTGTGAACGCTTCAGAGTAAGGGGAGCTTACTCTGAGTAAGTTTATGAACGCAACCCCTGAGTTGCAGAAACGTCCATTAAATTTAAAGTTCCCTTAATCCTCCTTCAAGCGGAGTATCCATGGCTACCGTCTATGCCTACTCCGTTTAAAAGAGAATTAAGGGAGCATTAAATTTTAATGGACGTTTCTGCAACTCAGGGTTAGTGAAGTCAACGTGAAAAATTCTCAGGAATGCAGAAGTAAAATAATTGATACTAATTTTTAATGCTTTTGAAAGAATAATTAACAGAACATGTATAAGAAAATATTTTCTCGATAACAGAGATTTCCAAAAATTTCACTTGACCACTAATTATTTTCAGTAAAAAAACACATTCGGAATGAGATTGAAATTCGAAGAAAAAATCGTTTTTCCTGAATATCTCGAAAAATATTCATTTTGGGATAAAAGTCTTGGACGTATGCTCCTATTATTTTTGACGACGAAGATTTCGAAAATACTACGAAAAAAAGGGGTTCCAATTTGAAAAAAACGATATTTTGATGTTTCGTCTCTTCTAACTTTGACAAAGAATTTATGACCTCCTATATCATATTCTGAAAATCATGCTATCGGAACAAAAGCATCAGCCTTTCTTCTCGGAGATTCCCAAAAATGAGAATTTTTAATGAAAAAACCTCGAAGTTATCTGTATTTCAACAGAGTTCAATTTTGGGATTTTTTTTTCGTATTTCCTCATTTAAAGAGAATTTTCTCGGGAAAATTCAAACTTTCGGAATCAAAAAGACTCAGAATTCAATGGAGAATCTTTTTATGATGCATTTGAAAAATTAAAGTTGATATCACTTCCGGAAAAACCGGAAGTCCTAGAATCTTTAAAAAATGTACTAGAAGTCGTCTTCTTACTTGAAGCTCACCTTTAGAATTTCAATCCTGAATCTTGTGTCTTTCCTAAAAATATTCCATAGAACCATATTCGTGAATAACCCTGTATAATATCATTGAGTATAAATATTATATTAATACTCAATGATAATATACAAAAATTATTTCTTGTATCATCAAATTGGATTCTTTTTCAGCTACACCAAAGCATCACTTGTTGCATCCATAATTTTTATTCTTGACAAGAAAACAGAGTTGATATCTGCCCCACACGCTTTGGTTTACTTTGGCATCGTGATATTCTTTGTATACTTCAAGTTGTCGTCTATTCTTCTTGGCATACACGATCCATTCATACCGTTTGAAAATTTGACGTGCGCCCTATTCTTTGGAGGAATATGGGATAGCTTAGCCAAGATTTTAGGAAGGAACCAGATCAAAGAAGGAGATGCAAAAGACGCGAAAAAATTGAATTGATGAACGGTGAGTTAATCGTTAAATTAGATATTGTTGATATTTTGATGTTTATTTTTTCAGGATTCATCAATCGGAAAAATTCGACTGAGTGCGGAAAGTCGAATTTTCCTTGTATCAATTTGACCAAAGACTAATGTTGCATTTTCAATGTGACTGTATTCGTCGAGCAGTACTATTGTTGTACCAAAATATTTATTTATAAAATAAAGTTTCAAGTTTAATCTGTTTCATTGAAAACATAACCCCAAAACAAATGCATAAACGAGGCTTGAAAATCGATAAAATATTTTTAAGAAATCACATCGTAATCTATTTCAGAGAATAAGTAAGTGAAGGAAATTAACGAATCAATTCAAGAAAACTCAAAAATTGCTTAATTCAGACTCAAATATTCAGCTGCTTTGCACAATCTGGCAACAAAATTCACATATGACGCTTGTCGCGCATGCGCATTTAGGTTTAAATTTTTACAAGATTACCAAATTTTGATCATTAATTGATGTGCGTGGAACTGGTCAGCACTTTAAGATTTTCGAAAATTTTTGTGGTGCTACACATGTACTGAGTTGTGCTATTCGAATTTTTTCGAAAGTCAGTCTAGTTTCCCGAAAAATCGAAAGAAAAAGATTGCCTAGCAATTTTGTTTTTCTCCTCACAAATGAATGGAAAAATTTGTGGTGCCTTGAGCCGTAAATATTTTCACGAAAATTTTTCAAATTCTGCAACAATTTTCTCTTTTTACGACGAAAAAAAGTTTTATATCATTGTGCTGCAATGGTGCCAGTTAGATTTTCAGGAGAAATCAATAAGTTTTCCCTCAAATGGAGAAAATCAGTAGATTGTAGGAAAATCAGCATACCTGGCAACAGTATTGCCATAATTATTGTGCTGTTGGATTTTTTTTATTACATACAGTTCCCAAGATATTTCACAAAACGTGTTGAACGAGTTTGTTCAACACAAATTGTAAAATATCTTGAGAATCGTATGAAATAAAAGAACATTCCAACAGCACAAAAATAATTATCTCGAAAATACAGAAGTGCTGGGCCAGCCTCACACCAGGTTGCCAGGTATGCTGATTTACCTAAAATCTACCGATTTTTCTTATTTCCTCCATTTGAGGATTTTTTCTGGAAACCTGACCAACAGTTGGTACCATTGCGGCAAAATAATATTTTTTCCATTTTCGTAATTTGACATAAAAGCTGAAGGAGCCAAGTTCACACTCATAATTTATTATGTGTTTAACAGAAATAACAGCAATTTAAAGTTTTTTTTATTTATTTATTTCAATGAAATTGCCTGTACAATTTTTCAATCTTTCAAACCTGTCGTCCCCATTTGAAGAAAAAAGTTTGATGTTAAAAATGTATTAATTTCTCATCAGCAAGAAGGATTTAAATATGTTTTTTTGAAGTCAACCATCAAAACAGCTGCACCATCTTGGAGACAATAGCAGTTCATTATTTGCAAATTTTCTATCGAATTCACTCAAAAATTCAGCATATTGCTGCAGCTTATTTGGCACCTATAGTATATTTTCCACGCATTTATCTGTCCTTTTTCTTCTCCTGTCAAAAAAAATTTGATCTGAAAAAAAGGAATTGTAAAATCTAATCGATGAAATAAAAAAATTCCTTACATTTTCGTTATACCAGCTGCACCTAACCCTCTGTTAGTTCTCTAAGAGCTGGAAATATGGCTTCAATGTGTTTTTTTTCCAAATTAAACAGATTGATTCTCTGCTTATTACCAATTAATATCACACTGCCTCCCTGATTTGGCAGAATATCAATAACATACAAATCGGAGTTCTTTTTTTTCTAGAATTCAAATCAAATTTATGAAGAGAATCGGTTACTAATAAGAAAATGAAAAAATTTCATGCGCTACTTAATTTTAATAGTTTAATTTCAATTTTACCTTTGTGAGTCCTGCTAATTCTTTCCTACTCAAGCTAAGAAATGGTTTAACATTTTCACTTTTCCAGAACTGAATTTCGGCTGTATGCATTATACAACCTATGGAAGATCTGGAGCCTTTTTCTATTATACATAGTTTTTCAATAGACGACTCTGTATTTAAGGTATCTACTAATGCATCTTCTTCGGAAGACCAACTCAGGTCATAAATATTAATCAGCCCATCAGTTGATACAGAAAACATTTGGTTTTTATCACTCCGATGACATTTAATCTGTAAATGAAATGAATAAAAAGGGTATTTTTGTTGAAGGCATAGAAAAAACTCCAAATTGAACATCATTCCTAAATTCAATTAGTTAGGTAATATTGCATTAAATTCACTGATGAGTTTCACATTAAAATAATTGCTTACTTTCATTTTCTTCCATAACATTAGCAACATGTGGCATCTCAATCTGTTCAGATGGAACCATAACTACTGCACTTCCTGCAAAAAAATTGAATATAGGAAAAATATAATTACATGAACCACAGATATTTCTGAAGTAAAGAAGTCCCAAATAAATTCAGCACATATATATATTTTATATTATTAGAAATACAAACCTGCTGCTGTTCCTGACATCTGATGAAGAGAGTTGGTTCTGCTTGACTATGCAGCTTTTTTGTACCTGGGAAAATGTATTTCTCATCGAAATGACGACTACAAACTCTTTTGCTGTTATAGATTTCCTGTGCAGTCATTGTATTTAGTCTTTCATTTTGTAAGATATTTAGCCACCTCTGGAATCTAGCTAAATCTGTCTTGAAATTAGGAAAGCGGTGTCTGGGAAGAGAGTTTATCTCACAACCGGGTACTGCACATTTAGTAAGGCCCATATTCTTCCTTTTTCTTGCCAATTAATATATCTTCAATCTTAACCCTTAAACAGTAAATGTAAATACATAACTGGCACTAAAAACTACTGATATGTACTAGAAATTTAGAAAACACAACGATGTACTCTAAGTTATCTAATGACAATAATTTACTCACGTTTGTAATTTATCTAGAGGACTCTCGCTTTGTTGCTTCTCAACTTCTTGTAGCAGTGCTGTGCTGGATGAAGAAGGAAGCTCAAGGAATTCGAAAGAAGGAAGAACCGGCGTGGCGTTAAGAGGGTTATAATAATATAACCTCACAAATTCAACGACCGACCTGCCAACAGCGGTGCGCGGATGGTCGCTGAATTATTATAAAAACGGAACCAAAATTTCTGTCTAGTTGAAGCATAGATATAATCTATGAGTTGAAGGCACAGCCGTCTTTAGAAGGCTGTGTTGAAAGTTTATAAAGTAGTTTTCAAATTCTCAACCACATGAAGGAGGAACCACTTATAAGACTTCCTCACGAAGTCCAAATTATTTCACACTATTAATAATTCTCCAATCGAACTTTTTAAATTTACTTCACCTGCCGTATTAACCAAAAACGAATAAGAGAGACTTCAATAATTTTTTTTTATTTTTGAATTACCAAATACTCATTAATCTCTTTAACTATTGGTAACATGGAAAAATGAATACACGCTTTTTTAGTTCGACTGTTGGAATTTTCGTTTTATTACATACAGTTCTCAAGATATTTCACAGAATGTGTTGTAAGAAGTATTCGTTCAACACAATTTGTAAAATATCTCGAGAATCATATGAAATAAAAGAAAAATTCCAACAGCACAAAAATAATTCTCTCAAAAAATACAGAAGTGCTGGGTTGCCAGGTATGCTGATTTACCTAAAATCTACTGATTTTTCTTATTTCCTCCATTTGAGGGTTTTTTCTGGAAACCTGACCAGCAGTTGGTACCATTGCAGAACAATAATATTTTTTCCATTTTCGTAATTTGCCAGATAATCTGAAGAAGCCAAATTCACACTTATCATTTAGTATGTGTTCAACAGAAATCACACCAATTTAAAGTTTTTTTTTTTTATTTATTTCAATGAAATTGCCAGTACAAATTTTCAATCTTTCGAACTTATGTCGTCCCCATTTGTAGAAAAAAGTCTGATGGTAAAAAATGTATTAATTTCTTATCAGGGAGAAGGACTTAAATATGTTTTTTTGAAGTCAACCATCAAAACATCTGCACCATCTTGGACACAATAACAGTTCATTATTTACAAATTTTCTATTGTATTCACTCAAAAATTCAGCAGAATACTTTATTTTGCTCAAGGCACAACTTTTGTAGTGTCTTACGGTGGTTTTTAAATTTCACAATCTTGTAGATTCAAGAATCTATATTATATATTCCACGCATTTATCTGTCCTTTTTCTCCTCCTGTCAATAAGAGTTTGATCTGAAAAAAAGGAATTGTAAATTCTAATCGATGAAATGAAAAAATTTCTTACATTCTCATTATACCAGCTGCACCTAACCCTCTGTTGGTTCTCTAAGAGCTGGAAATATGGCTTCAATGTGTTTTTTTCCAAATCAAACCCATTGATTCTCTGCTTATTACCAATTAATATCAAACTGCCTTTCTGACTTGGCAGAATATCGACAATGTACAAATCAGAGTCCTTTTTTTTCTAGAATTCAAATCAAATATAAGAAGAGAAACATTCACTAATAAGAAAATGAAAAAATTTCATGCGCTACTTAATTTTAATAGTTTAATTTCAATTTTACCTTCGCAAGTCCTGCTAATTCTTTCCTACTCAAACTGAGAAAAGGTTTAACGTTTTCACTTTTCCAGAACTGAATATCGGCTGTGTGCGTTATACAACCTATGGAAGTTGCAGAGCCTTTTTCTATAATACTAAGTTTTTCAATAGATGACTCTGTATTTAAGGTATCTACTAAGGCATCTTCTTCGGAAGATCGACTCAGGTCATAAATATTAATCAGTCCATCAGTTGATGCAGAAAACATTTGGTTTTTATCATTGGGATGACATTTGATCTGTAAATGAAATGAATAAAAATTGTGTTTTTGTTAAAAGCGTAGAAAAAAACATCAAATTGAACATCATTCCTAGATTCAATGTACATCTTCAGCGTTTATTTTACTGACCTGGGTAATATCGTCCATATGCGATTCCCAAAATCCCCCAGCTAATTTACACTTCCTGATATCCCAAAAGAGGATGAAGGAGTCGTCCTCAAATTTATTCGTTCCAGCGCAAAGTAGCCTACCACATGCAGAAATATCGAAACTGTTGAATTTCTTATCCTTGTCTTCTTTACTATCAGTTGTATCTAGAATGCAATAATTCCATTAGGACCATTCATTTATTTATATACGGTCAGAATGACAATTCTCGTAATATGTCTCAGTTTTTGTTCCTGAAAAATATTCTGTTTTCTTGTGTTATAACATGTTTGGTTTATCTATGGGAGATGATTGCCTTTCATTGGGGTCCCGTAGCAGTCTTCAAACATCTGAAGTGCCGGAAAATCATCACCTGGAAGGTCGTATCTGGTTTGAAAAAACCCTCAAGACCAGAGAGCAACAATTTGTGGATTTTGAATTTGAATATCGAAGGAATTTCGAAAGACAAGTGTGATTACGTCTCCAAATTAGCTGATGAACATGATATCAAAGAGATTCTTCTGCAAGAAACCCACACAGCAACAGAATCGTCGTGAAAGAGGACAGTTGAAAGGTTATGTATTAATTGATTTTTTACAAGTTTAGCTTTTTATGTTGAAAAATTATCAGTTATGTAACTTTCAACAGATTCGGAAAGGGGAAATTGATGGAGTTTTTTTTTTTTTTTTTTCATTTCTTTCAAATTTTGTGACATTTCTGTCATAAATATTTATAAATCTCAGAACATTATTTTGGCCAAGAAATCTTAATGTTGATGTTTTTTAAAGTAGCAAATGAATTTCCCAAATGCCTTCGATTTATTCTGAATAATTAGTTTCTTTTCTGCTTTTGTCTTTTTTCATTTCAGATTAAGATTAAGTCGTTTTGGGAAGAATCTGTGTATCCGAGACCATCGACAGATATCATGAAGATGATCACATTGATGTCTTTCAAGATTTTCCTGATATTTTATGTTATTTTGTTTACGGGGAGGCAGGTTTTTTCGGCTGAGGTTTTTTCCCCTGGCTGTATAGTATCGTATGATACAAGTGTTGATAGTATCGTATGATTCTATAGTATCATACAAAGAATGTTATGATACCCCGTTCTTTTTTTACCTCAGCTTAGGTACTTTTTGTTTCAACATTTATTGTATTATTTTAGCTCTCTTTTTCATAAGAATATATATATATATATATATATATATATATATATATTTATTTACTTCGATTGATGCATACCCGTGAAAGTTGAAACTGCTTTATTCAATCTCAAATCCCATAGATTGATGATGCCGTTGTGAGACGCTGCCCATAATAAATTTTCATTCGACTTGTCGAATTTCAGTTCCACAATGTAGTCTGAATTATTACTAAGTTCAAGTAAATCGCAAAAGTTTGACTCAGTTAGATTTAGAACTGCAAGACTTCCATCAGATGAAGATATGACAACTTTTGGATGAGAAGAACTGAAATTAAAATTGATAAATTAATGGTTTTTGATACAATCCATGAATACGAAATTGAGACTTACTTGGTGGCAGCTATGTTTGTCACATATTCTTGTTTATTCAAATGTCTATCACATACATGAACAGCAGAAGAAAATTCGTTTACATTTCCTTCAAAGCTATCATCTGAATTTTCACTTTCATCGCAACTGTTCTCTATTTTAACATTAGAAGAATTTTTCATCAAATCCAGCATTTTGATGATCTTTCACGAAATATTTATGAGCCCAATTTTATTCGCTATTTTGGCCAACAACAAAAGTTTCACACACGTTCCAGCAACAACCAACAACCACTCAACACAGAACATTAAAATGTTTTGTTTCATAGGTTATTTTGATGTTCTGTGGTTATGACCATAGATTGACTAATATCATAGAGAAATAAAATTGTTTATCTGAACTACTATGAACCGATTTCAAGCGAATAACCAGTAATGACCGCGGTTATCTACGGTCCTGCCTGCGGTTATCTACGGCGAATCCAACTACCGTTGAGGGCGCTGTAAATACTTGTTTTCTAGGTTCGAACATTAGCCACCAGCTTGAGTGGCGTTAGGGGTTTTTTGTAAATTTTTGAATGACAACGGGATATTTATATAATTTTGTGAAATAAATGAATATATATTCACTTTAAAAGTGATTTAAAGGCATTTTAAGATTGTAGTGGGTGTTAATGCATTTCTGATTGTACATCAGAATTCAGAAGAACAACTCGTTTTCACTACGAATGATGAAAAAATTGTATGCAAAGATGTCTAAATTACTTGTAAGGACAATTATTTGGTCAAATGAATATGAATAATATATTTAGAAGTATTTCCTAGATCCATGAGATTCGTAAATAAATGGTACTACCTCGAAATGATATCCAATTGAAGCAGAATCATTCGTGCTGCACACAGGTTCAGATGAATCTGTTGAATTTGGAAACATACGACTTCATTGTTTATTAAAGTTTTCCCAAATCATTCTTGAAAGTGGGTGCTCCCTTTCATGAAGCTTACGAACAAAATTTGATAGAGAACATTTCATTTAATCATTTCCTCAATCATATGTAGCAAAATGAACAAACGATTCTGAAATTTTTTCCAGTCTTTATTTGTGATTTTAAAATGAAAATCATATATTGGTCGGTTTCACAAAACTTTGTTTGTACCGTTTAATTAATTGGAGTCACCGAGATTCGTGGAAATTTCAAAACAAGTGATTTGATTGGTTCTAATTTACGTGAGGTTTTTCAATCACACAATTAAAGTTTTGTGAAACCGACCCTAAATCTTTCATCACACAATATTAAGATAACAATCAAATATAGATAAAATATTTGTTTACAATGGAAAATTTGCCAGAGATGATACAAAAAATTAGGAGAGATGTATGTAATTGCCAAGTTAAAGTGAAACGACTGAAACAAAATGCTGACATAAACATAGAACAAACCTTTGAGAATTTATTGAAAACTTAAAAAATTTTAATTGTTTGAAAACTTATAATCTTCCAAACTAAGCGTTTGCAAATTCAGTCAGAGATTCAATTCTTTCTCATTTTTGAAGGCATCAACAAAGTTTCACATCAAATCACCAGTGTTCACTTGTCCCATTGTCTTTGGATATTTCCTCTGCATTTTCAAATGTCACAGATTGCATTTTGAATAGCACATGCACAGCAGATTGTTCTTCTTTACTCAAAGCAGACAATATTGCAGCATTTTTTTCTTTGATTTACACACCACTTCCAAAATCATGGAAATGAGTACAATGAGTTGTTGATTGAGAAATTATATGTTTAGCCCTAAGAGTATCATTCCTGGATTCTCTCCTCAATTTATGTTGGACCATACAGGCCCTATTCATTTCTTCTGGATATTAACTATGTTGCAAGTTTCGAGGAGTCACAGCAGTAGCTTTAAGCTCAGGAGCTTCCATTTGCTGAAATTTTGAACCTGCAAAGATAAACAAACTATTTTGAAATATTCACAAAATTCTTTACAACAGACCTTTGGCAAGGTTATCAATCTGAAAATGAAGAGATGAAACAAACATTTTTCCCATCTTCAATCTTCTCACCCAAGCCTCTCTTTTTTCAATATATCAACGGCATTCCTATAATTCATTCACTCATAATGAAAATATTATTCCACTGGCCAATATTCAGATGAATCTTCTTATTTCTTTCTGCTCAGTTTCAATATAGCTTCTAACCTGAAATTTAACACATGAATTTGAGAATAATCTTATGTTAACTTATAATTCTCGTATAAATACCTTTCGATAGTTTCTCAGCATCAATTCTACTATTCAGAAAACCTAATAATTACACCAGTCATCGTATATTAAACGAAAATATCACTGATTTATATTACAAACCATGTATTTTGAACGGGATTACTCCGAAGTATACTTGTTTTCTGAGGGCGATATTTCGCCGCTAGAGGGAGTTTAGATTTTTGGATTCGCCAATAGCCTTCAGCGATATTCCTTGTAAAATGATTATATATAACCGACAATGACCCATTGACCTATTATATTATAATATTATAATATATATATATATGTATAATAGGTCAATGCAATCACCGAAGTCGCTTGAATGCAGTTGGTCCTAGTTGGTAATTACCAATGAGGACCAGGTTATTCGCTTGAAATCGGTTTTAAATTCTGTTAGCGATTTCGGTGAGTACCACGGATTCACAGAATATCTATCCTTACCCCATTGATCTATTATACTATTATAGTATAATAGGTCAATGCCTTACCCAGAAGCGACAGCTCGAACAAATTTATTGGGGACAAAATTACGTGCGCATGTCCCAGATCTGGTGGTATATCTGTCAAACTCAGCTTCATTCCTTCTTATATTGCAGTGTTGCCGAACCTAGCGATTTTTCGTTAGATCTACCGATTTTTCGTTAGATCTACCGATTTTTCGTTTTATCTACCGATTTTTCGTTAAATCTACCGATTTTTCAATTTAATTTCGGACATTTATTGTTGACCTAAAACATATTATAAAAAACTGGCACCAGGGCCTAAAAAATACTATAATTTAGCCTGTTCAACTAAAAATAAATTTTGTAATATTGATAAACCATATATTACAAACAAAAAGCTAAATTTCACTGAGGAAATGACAGAGGTTAGGGCACATTTTTTGGTAGTATCAACTTTTACAACTTCAACAGGGACTTGATCATACGAATGAATGCTGCCGGATAGGTGAATGTAAACATTTTGTTTTTGTTGACGGGTTTCTTCTTAGGTACTTTTTTTTGCTTCATATCAATAGAAATTTTTATTTTTGGTTAGTTTTGTATTCGATTTTAGTTTTTTACTTTCTATATTGTATATAAGTTTGACTTGTTCAAAAAATATAATGTTCTTAATATTCATAACTTTAGTTCCTTCTTATAATTGTTTTGTTGGTGTGAGATAGGGGTACTGATATAAATATTGTCCTGACAATTTTTTCTGCATCCTTTGAAAATTTTGTATGACATATCCTGTAGCTGCAGCCCAGCAGGAAACTAGGTATATTAGATGTGGTTTTATGAAGCTGTGATAGAGTAGTTTTCTAGTGTTATCATTGAGTTCTCGGGAACATCTTCTTATTGCACCTGCCAAGGTAAATAATTTTATTCATTATATTTTCAATATGATTATTCCAGGTAAGATTATACTAGATGACAAGTCCCAAATATTTATACTCAGTAACCTCTTTCAGATACCATTCAGGCTTATTCTAATATCACTCACATTTTGAGTATTTTGTTTGATTGTCATATATACAGTCTTATCGATATTTATGTTATTGTACAGCCACTTGAAATACTTTGCCAAATCATCATTTATATTCTGTTCACAAACTCTTGAGCCTGAGCCAGAGAATACAAGCGCTGTGTCATCTGAATACATAACGTAATGACATTTCAGATTCAGAAATTTGAACATATAATAGGTACAGTAATGGTCCAAGGACCGATCCCTGAGGTACACCAGTATTGACATTCTCCATATCACTTTGCAATGTTTTCGATCACTCAAGTGTGATTATACCAAGTTGTACCATACTCCCCTAAATCCCATTTTTTCTAACTTATTCATCATTATCTCTCTGTGTCCACTGTATCAAAAGCCTTTTTCAAATCAATGAACTTCTTGAATATATATTTGAAGATAGATCTTCCGAAAGATGAGAAATATCTATTCTCCAATCTCATAAATATCAGGTCATGATATTGAACCTTTCAATTAGATATTTCTTTTAATTAATTAGATGCATAGACTCGTTTTGGAATTAAAAGTATAGGGAAAATTGAATCGTTAAAAGCACACTGTCGAATACATTGCAAAAATATGATGAACAATCGTCAAACAAGAAATCATATAGTCATAAAACTACTTGAAATTTTCAATGTTCATCTAACACATCCAATATTCTATCCAACCGAAATATAAATTAGAAAAGTTCAAATGAACCATAAATGGTAATGTTATATCAAAATATATTTTGGTATTATTCTAAACCTTCATTCCATTCAAGAATCTTTAAGAAAATAACAACCTTTTGAAATTAAGCGAAGAATTGTTTTTTGTTTGCAGTGTATAACTCAGAGCTCAGTGCACACTTTTGTTTGGCTAGTGTTTGTGGAAGTGGTTACTCAAGGTCATTGAAAATTGACCCCTAAAAATACGTGAGCTGTCGCTTCTGGGTAAGGATAGATATTCTGTGACGGATTGATCAGATCGCTCCAGGTCAGGGTTGCCAATTCAACATTTAGTTGTTTGTAGACCAGAAAGTGTAACCTGTCATCATCCAGTGTTGTGACATCCACAAACGTCATAATGTTTATTTCTCTATTGATTTTATTTCAAACATTCATCGTCAAAATTAACCCATTTCAGCTTGAACCTCGCTCGTTAAACGTCGCCACGTGCAAGAATCAGTCGGCCTACAGATGGATAGTGTCAATCCAACGTGATGAGAAACACACCTGCAATGGCGTTATCATGGAAAGTAACGCCATTCTTACAACGGCCTTATGCTGCCAAGAAAAATTGAACTGCAGTAGAAAGGGTCCCAATCCGCACATTAGAGTCGTGCATCGTGCAGAAGAGAAAGAAGGATTTCCCACTGGCAACCACTGCACAATAGCTTCGGTCAATTACTGCATCCTTCACCCTCAGTACGTAAAGGAGAAGAACTACATAGAGTACGATGTGGCTATCGTGGTTTTGATGGAGCATTTGTCGCCGGCTGTGGAAGCTCCTTTATACGAGGAGTTCCAGTACAAGAAAGACTTCTACGAAGTGTGCAACAAGGGTCTGGTGGTCGGATGGTGGTTCCACTACCAACAAGGAGAGCCAGATTCGAAGTTGGAGTGTTTTCCCGTGACCTTAAGAAGTCTACCGGAGTGCGCAGAGGTCACCACTTTCGTGTACTTGAGGAGGTCTCGTAACCTCACTCTGACCTGCAGCTACGACGCCTCTAACAGGTACGAAGTGTGCAGAGCCTTTTATGGAGGGGCCCTTATATGTGACGAGAAAGTGGTTGGGTTAGTTTCGCATAAATTCAACTTTTCCGAGCAGTGCGTGCAGGTGACTCCGTTTTATTACATGCGGATAGATTGGTCCATCTGCTTCAGAGCTGAGTGGTATCTGGATAGCGACAGGCCTCTGGCTCCGCAATATAAATCTCTCACTTCCTTCTGCTCGAAGGAAATTCGAGGTAGAATATTGTCGTTGAGCGAAGATGTCAAACGTTCGCGTGCTCAGAGGAAGAATATCCAGACTTTTATTTATCTTCTGTTAATTGTAGACTACCACTTACTCACTTTTATGAGGTGGATCAAATAAATCATTAATCTTAACGTTGGTGTCCATCAATAGAGAGTTGAAGTGCGCACAGCACGTAATCCCGAACGTGAACGTTAACGTGAGAAATAACTTCAAATATAACGTTCACGTGCTGCAGTGAAAAGACAGTTGAAGTGCTGTCATGTAAAAGCTACGCTACTATACTAACTAGCAAGGCTAACAATAACCGATTTCAAGCGAATAACCAGTAATGACCGCGGTTATCTACGGTCCTGCCTGCGGTTATCTACGGTTATAGCCTTCAGGGATATTCCTTGTAAAATGATTATAACCTACAATGACCAAAGTCGCTTGAATGCAGTTGGTCCTAGTTGGTAATTACCAACGAGGACCAGGTTATTCGCTTGAAATCGGTTCAGGTTATTTTCAAGGATAGTAGAAAGTTATGTCAAAATTAAAACATTCGCAACTCATCGGGCAGATTCGTTTAACGTTCCTGGTAACGTACGTTGGCGTTTAAGGTTACGCTAGTTTACGTCGGCTGTTAAGCTGACTCTAACGTAGACGTTAAAAGCTGACAATTTCGCATGTGTATATGTCAATTATAACGTGTACGTCTACGTTCGTGGAAGCACTTCATCTCTCTAATAATTTTCATGGTACATATTTGGTTACGAAAAATATTTCTGGTGTTCACATATATTATCAGCAAGCACATCACATTGAACTATTTTCGAGTTCGGCAATACCATTCGAGACCCGACGAAGATTTTAGTCACGTGACTACAGATCAGACAGATCGGGGCCTATGATATTTAACAGGCCAGAATGTTCCTTCAAAATGCGACGTTGCCGCAGTGTTCACAGAGGGTTGGGGTCCTGAGTCAGGGTGGTACGACCTTGCAGTTGCAGGTTGCAATTCTGGGTGGAAGCATAAAATTCGACCGGGAATCATGTAAAAAGGTTTGTGTTCTTTCGCTGTGTGCGTATGATTGGTTTTTTAAACAATAAATAAAGTGGAAATAAGTGTTTCAGTTGCAATATCAGTGTGTATCGGATTTGATATTGAATTTTTCGTCTTTGAGTGTTCATATCAGGAAGAATTATCAACAGAAAGGTTTTTCATTTTGATATTTATCAAAATCTCATTTGGAAATCTTCGATTTGAGTACTATGCCTCGGACTTGTGCAGTGCCCGGTTGCAAAAGCAACTATGAATCTACTGATGAGAGAAGAAAGGGTCGGTTTTTAGATTTCCGATAGATTCCGCGAGGAGAAGAAAATGACTTGATGCAATTAATAGAAAAGTAGTTTTAAAATCCACGAAGGCAGTGTAGTTTGTAAAAAACATTTTGTAGATTCCCATATTATGAAAAATTACTCTTATTCAACCGCCTAAGGTTTAGTAGTTATAAATATACTCTGAAAATTTCCTAAATTAACTCATGATTCATTTCTTTCAATTTTTCCAAATTATCCGAGTTACATTATGTCTTCAATTACTACAAAAATAACTGATCCTGAGGAACGGAGACAAAAATCAGTTGTCCATTATGACAATTTTTACACCGATTTGGACAAACAAGATCAAATCGATTCATTTTCAGACTTCTGTCATTTCAAAGACAAGGCAATCTCCCACTTTTTTTCCAAAGTGAAAGAAAATTACTCTGTTCAATATAACGTTTTTGAAATGTTTATTTATGACATTTTTCCAGCGTACTTTGAGATGTTTATCACGACAAATTTTCACAATGTCAGCAGCCTTCTGAAATTATCTTGAGCAAATTTTCCCAAATTTTGAGTAATATCTTCCTTAATGATTATTCTATAATGGTTAGTGAATCCCAAGAACTGCTCTTTTCGACAGGAAATTACTAACTCTTAGGCGTTAGTTATCAGAATTGTTTTTATTTATCCAGGGTTCATTTTTAGTTTTATATAACCTTTTTTAGGATTGAATTCATAGTTTTAATTCATTCAGAGCTTATTCTTGTTGAATTTCTGTTTTATAGGATTTATTTTGAGTTTAATGATCAGTAGTCAGAATGTAATCGTTTTCGATAGCGAAATAATACATTTTTTTCTCTTTTGATGTTCAATCACCAGAGTTACGCATGACATCAAATATTTTAATAAAAGATAGTCCTGCGCGTACTTATAATAATAAGACTTTATTAAGCAATATGAAATGACCTGTCGAACATGTATGAGTGCCATTTGATAATCATATTTTCGAAGAACTATTTCTAACAAGAGGGCATAAGGGACTAATGAAATGCTGTTGCTCATTCGACAACAGAGGAAAATCTTGTTGAAAGAGGTCATATAAAACATTATGAATAAGTTGATTTTCTGCTAATCTGTTATGGAAAAAAAGCGTCCCTCAGTGATATTAAGTTATTTCAAACGGCTGAAATTCGAAGAAATTTTCTTCATTTCATTCAAACTTTGTAAAATTTCTTTCGTTAATATTTATAAATATCCTTCTCCAATATGGGGGCGTTCCACTTGGCGATCACAACGCTCACGCTCATGACCGCTCTTTTCCCCATTCCACTTGCTTGCTAGCGCTATTATGTTAACTCAAGTGGAACGGATTATTGGACGTTTTGGGCTGTCATGAAAGAAATGACAAGATTGAAAAAAGTAGAAGTCATTTTAAACAATAAATTTAATTAAAGTGTACAACAGTTAGAAATATTATAATAAATATATATCTGAACTGTATTCCGAACGCCCATTTTCACTTTCACGCATCTATTGAGATATATAGGTCGTCACAGAACATCGAAATATGTGGGTCGATTTGAGCTTGGAGTGAGCGTGAGCGATGATTTTGCTGCGCTCACAAAGACGGCGGTCGTTAAGTGGAACGGCTAAAGGAGCATTTTGATCGTTGTGATCGCCAAGTGGAACGGCCCCTATATAGATTTCAGGATGCTTTCAAAGCTGTACATGAGATTTAGGGGGCGTTCCACTTGGCGATCACAACGCTCACGCTCACGACCGCCCTTTTCCCCATTCCACTTGCTTGCTAGCGCTATTATGTCAACTCAAGTGGAACGGATTATTGGGCGTTTTGGGCTGTCATGAAAGAAATGACAAGATTGAAAAAAGTAGAAGTCATTCTAAACAATAAATTCAATTAAAGTGTACAACAGTTAGAAATATTATAATAAAATATATCTAAACTGTATTCTGAAAGTCCATTTTCACTTTCACGCATCTATTGAGATAAGTCGTCACAGAACATCGAACTATGTGGGTCGATTTGAGCTTGGAGTGAGCGATGATTTTGCCGCGCTCACAAAGACCGCGGTCGTTAAGTGGAACGGCTAAAGGAGCATTCTGATCGTTGTGATCGCCAAGTGGAACGGCCCCTTAGTTTCGTAAACAAGGAAACATTTTTTGTCTTATCATAAGGAGAAAAGGGAAAGCACGAAAGCAGCTCGAAAGCTGGTACACCACCAACCGGTGAATGGAATGCAGCTTAGAAATAAGTGTTCTGTGGTTTTCTATTTATATCGTTAGATCTATGATTATAAGTTTATGGTTATTTTTATTTATTTGGAAAAATCTCTTCATGTGTTCTTCTTTCTTCATAATTTTTTTAAATATCAAGTTGACAAACTCATACAAATTCACGAGTTGATTTCTTGAGACGAAACACATGAGTACTAAAAATATTCAGGTCATTCCGAAAATCTCTGAAAATTCAAATGGACACTGTAGACTTTGTGGAAGGCAAGATCTGACACTCATCGATATATTCTCAGAGGAAGGACTAGAAAATGAATTATCAAATAAAATTGAAATGCACATTCCCATCAAGCTGGTGGAATCCAAAGATCAACCTCTGCATTCCTGTTTTGAGTGCATCGAAACAATTCTTTCTTGGCATAATTTCGTAGTAAAAGTATTAGAGACAAATCAAAAATTGAGTCTGAAAAATGAGATCTCAACACCTGCCTTGCCGGTTGATAATACTGAAAAAAGGTAATGAAGAATTTTCTGTCCTCTAAATGTTTTGAAGCTCATTCGAAATGCAGTCAGAATCGAAATGATTTAAGATTTAAATTAAACCTAATATTTATTCAGTGCATGTGTTGCTTTTGTGTAACTCATTTAATACCATTTTTTCTTGAAGTGCTTAAATATTGTTTAGGTAGAGAAGTTTCAAATCCGAACTGAGGTAAACTAATATTTCGTCAGAATTTCAATATCTCTTATTGGAAACTGGCAATTTTTTTTATTTTTCAAATTGCTGGGATACAATATATATGGTGTAATGATGTAGACTTGTAGAAAATTGGCTAAAAAAAGTTTTTGCATCCTTAATGTAGGACTGTATTATTAGATTCATTTGTTTCAGGGACATTCTTTCTTCTACTTCTACAAGTATACAAGCATTGCACCAACATTCAGAGACCCCAGAAAATCTTGCCATTGAGTCAGATCCAATAAAAAATGAGACTGAGGAAAGTTATGAAGACATGGGTATTTATGGGTGTATAGAAGCATCGGCAAATTCTTCTAAAGAAAGCGAAGAAGAACCTGACAACAACTTGTTGAACAAGAATAATTCTGACAGTGAAGATCGCGAAAACGAAATAAGGAACGAAATAAAGAGAATTCGCAATAAAATCGACCCTAAAATAATTGAAGAAGCTAAAGTTGTTATCGGTGACCGAACTTACTACAATTGTAAAGAGTGCGGTAAAAGTTTACTGTCCCCTTACACTTACATTTGGCACATGCGCATCCATACAGGCGAAAGACCCTTCATGTGCGATTTATGTGGAAAACAATTCAGGGTGTCTCAAGGGCTCGTCCGACATCTCAAAGAGACGCACAAGCAAATAAAAAATTTTCCCTGTGATTTGTGCGGTAGAATGTTCGCAACCAAAAGGAACGTAGATGAGCATCGGAGGATACATACAAACGAACGACCCTACGTTTGTGCCCTTTGTAGCAAAAGTTTCAAACAGAAAGCATCTTTGTTTGTGCACAATCGGACACATACTGATCATTTTCCTTTCAAGTGTGAATACTGCAATCAGGGTTTCCGGACTAAGCCGCCTTTGTTAATTCATATTACGAAACATACCGGACAAAAGCCTTACCCTTGTGATATTTGCGGACGTTGTTTCCGAATTAAATACGAGCTGAAGCGTCATAAACTTGTGCATTCCGAGGAAAAACCCTTTGTGTGTTCTAGTTGTGGGTTGAGATTCAAGCAAAAGAGGTATTTGAGGAATCATTTTAAGACTAATCATATGACAGGTACTTGACTGTAACTTCTGTGTCAATATCGAAATGGAATTCGTATTGAAAGGTTGAATATTATGAATCGTTTTCTCTCTAGAAAACTGCTTAGTGAGTCTCCAAATGACTTCTGCAGATGCTTTTCAGTAATCTTAGCCTCAGCATCCTCTGCTCTGTACAGCTTACTTCTTACTCAATTGGTTATTCTGTACCTGAAGGCAGCAAGGCTAATTTTATGTCATTGACATATTTCTGACCGGTCATTAAATGTTTTGCCATTTTTTTCCAATAATAAGCTCTGTTTATTATATGTTTTTTTGTGAAATGAATAAACATAATCACTATAGTGAATCAATAAAGCCTTTTTTCACCAACTTCGCTTGTTCTTCAAAAAAGCTCAATACATTGAGGTAGATTATCAGTTTTTTTTTTTACCTCAGCTTAGGTACTTTTTGTTTCAACATTTATTGTATTTATTTAGCTCTCTTTTTCATAAGAAATATATATATATATATATATATATATATATATATATATATATATATATATATATATATATATATATATATATATATATATAGGAAAGACCTTGAATAAAGACTAAAAGTGACCATACTTGCATGTGCGATAGCAGATAGCACCTCATACCATAACGTCTACTGTCCGGTGTACAGGGTGGTCAGATTTCAATGTTTTAGTAGTACGTCTCCTAAATTAAGCGAGATAGAAAAAAAGTAAAATACATGTCATGTTCTCTTTTTTCGAGAAACTTAAATTGCTGAAAACCGCCTATCGCTACAGGGTGATTTTGAGATTTGCCCAATTATTATAATTGGCTATAACTTCCCCAGTGTTGCTGATACACTCTCGAAATAAAAACATCTTTAGTGGAGTTTTTCCAGTACTTTTTACCAGTCCTATCAAAATTTTAGTGCCCCTTCAAATTTTAGAAAAATTAAAAAAATTAATTTTTTTTCAAATGGAAACCATGGTGTGCTGTGATGATTTTATATAGACTTTTCTTAGACAATTTCAAAATTATATCATGATATACTTCCGAGCTTAAATATCGAACATTCCTCACAGGTTGCTTTATTCAAATTGTGAATTTTTTGAGCCTAGCATAACGTTTTTTCAGTAGATTTAGTTGCCAAACAAATTTTTTCGGCTTACCTATACTATAATATAGGTAATTTATATTCTGCAGCATCCAAATAAAATCTTTTTGAGATCGAAACATTTTACCAAGTTTTAGAAAAGAACTATATATTTAATTTTGGAGCAATGAACTGAAAATATCAAGTTTGATGACTAAACTTGCAGTAATTTCGTTCGTTTTCTGAACATGAAAATTCGATTAATTTACTGTCCAAAAAAAATCAGGATACAATGTAGTTTGGCGGCTTGGGATTGTTGGGTTTCAGATCAGACTAAAAACCTAAGCGAAAGATGGAATGAAGATGAAAATAATTGAACTATAGTCATTTAATCAACTAGTTTATTAACGTGTGGACGAAGCGAGCGTATTAAAAGTCAAGATCATTAATCGCTGGATTAATAAACGAAGGGATTGCAACATTTCTCCTTCGGTCAAAAATAATCAAAAGAAATTCTAACATAAGAAGTATTCCATTCTTCGAAACATGATTTATGAATTTCGTATAACCAAATTGAATGGAACGATTGACGTATCTCACTTAAATATTATAACTCCGTTCAGAAATTCAATTATTTGTGAGATTTCTGAATTTTCTATGTTCGGTTGCCCATGACAATTATGCATCAAAATGCTGAATCAAGCTTTAATAGGGGTCATTAATGGAAGATTTCGTGTGCGGAAAGTTTCAGTTGTATTCATATTAAATCGTACCAAATCTGGTGAGGAGGGTCTTTTGAATTTCACGTACAATTGAAAAGAAATAATACTGAAGAAAACAAAATCTTCCACGGATCCTTCACCTTTTCCAATATAATTTTGCTTTTGACATTATTTTTATTCTAGCTTCCTTTGTGTGTTATCAAAAAGGTGAATTCTCAAATGATGAGTTAACTTAATATAGGCAAAAACTACGACTTGGGGGGATAAACACATACAAGGTTTAGCACGGTGCTACAGATACGTTTGGTTCACTCGCGTTAGAACAGAGAAGGTTTTGAGTCTACCAATGGCGTAGCGCTATCCGCGCAAAATGCCAAATGCGGGTACGGAATGTCTAAATGCCTCCCGTTGACCAATAGTTCGGAAGTTCGGCCTCTTTTAGATTCACTTATCTGGCGATGAATTTCGCGTACTCTTGCCTTAGGCATTTTAACAACAACTAAACGTCGATTTGGGATCTCCCCGAACAGCTGGTTTGTTGTGAAATTAAAAAAATTGCAAAAACCGACTACAATATTTAAGAACAAAAAATGTTGAATTGTGAACGAGATATTTTTGATAATGGTGTATTTGTTGAAACATTATTTGGGCTGTTTCCATTATCTATGTTGTTGGTTGTTACCGACGTTTCGGCAATCATTCGCCTGCCGTCTTCAGGGTGTTGTTGGTCCTGAGAAGGACCGGTTGTTGCCAAACTTGTTCTGTCTGGACTTGTGCGCTCCATACTTTTTTCAATTTCGCAATTACAGTGTGGGGATTCGAACGCGAGTTATCCGAGGTGCAATTTCCGAAATTCCACTCACTCTAACCACTAGTCTACCAAAGCAGGGAATTATTATACGATTTAAGCTATATATTAATTATACTTTTTGTGTTAGAGGTCACCTTGACTTTTTCTACCTGCGCAGTTGGTATGCGCAGTAGGTTATTTTTGGTCAGGTCTGGTTCATGTTAAGTTTAATTGCTTCCTTGGGTCGGGTTCGTCCTCCTCAATTCAGATCTTAGTATGGGCACCCAGACATTCTTTATTTCCAGAGAGGGCGTGCTGATTGGGTTAGGAGTTATTGCCATGAAAGCTGCTTCTTTCAATTTTCTTCTTCTCCATCCTTCTTCCTTTGATATTATGGAAGCTTCATCCCATTTGACGTTGTGGTCCTCGTTCCAAGCGTGTTGGACTAGCCTGGATTTATCTGTTTCCCCCAGTTGGCAACAACCAACAGACAATGAGCCGACCGAAACGATAACCTCTGTCATACCATATGTGAAGGGATTATCCGAGAAAATAAGAAGAATTGGTAACAAATACAAGGTGAGAACAACATTCAAGTCCAAGGATACTCCTTTATCAGCTGCATATGATACAGTATGGAAAGATGGATTAATTTTCAAACTATATAATCATTTGAAATGTGGAAAAATGGTAAGACTATTGGAAAATATGTTATCCGACAGAAGGTTCCGAGTTTTTGTCGATAATAACAGTAGTAATTTCGAAACTTTGAATAATGGTCTTCCACAAGGTTCAGTTTTAGCACCACTTCTATTCAATTTATATTTGTGTGACATTCCATCTACTTCTTCGGAGAAATTTATTTATGCTGATGATATTGCTCTGGCTTTTCATCATTCTAATTTTCAAACATTAGAAAGTACCCTTTCCGCAGATCTGGACATAATGAAAAATTATTTTTTGAAGTGGCGTTTGTGCCCGAATGAAAATAAAACCGAAGTTTCGTGTTTTCATTTGAATAATCACCAGAAATATAGAAAATTGAGTGTAACTTTCGGTTCTTCTACCTTAAAACATAATTTCAATCCTAGATACCTGGGTATCAAACTTGATTCCTCTCTAAATTTCAACGCCCATTTAGATGATCTGCATTGAAACTTAAAACTCGAAACAATATTCTTCAGAAACTAGCTGGTTCCTCATGGGCGCTGATGCAACAATACTTCGAACAGCAGCGCTTGCTTTGGTTTATTCTGCTGCTGAATATTGTTGTCCTGTTTGGTTGAACAGTGTTCATGTAAAAAAAATTGATGCCCAACTAAATTTTTCTATGAAGATTATTACTGGTACTATCAAGTCTACACCTACTCCTTGGTTACCAGTCCTCTCAAATATTGCCCCCCCCCATATTCGCAGAGAGACAACAGCTTTGAATTCTTGGAAAAAATTCAATTCCTTTCCAAATTCTTTTCCCATACTCACCTATATTCCAGATAATAGGGTCCCCTGATTGAAGTCGCTTAAACCTTTTTGGTCAAATTTTCTGACTAATATGAATAGAAGCGACAAAGAAATGTGGCAATCTGAATGGAATGTATCCAATTTTTTCAATAAAGATCTTATTTCTGATCCTTCCATCAGAGTTCCTGGTTTTGACCTTCCCAGGAGAATATGGTCTGTTCTAAATCGCATTAGAACAGGCCATGGACGTTGCAATCGCATGCTCTTCCGATGGAATTCGGTTGAGAGTCCTAGTTGTGAGTGTGGGAAAATGAGGAGACTATAGAACATCTTATAAATAGTTGTCCCATTTATAAATTTCAAGATGGTTTCGAGGCCATACATAAAGTAACGAATGCATTTCTAAAATGGGTGGTTAATTTCAAAATTATTTGATTTATTCTGAATATTCGGTTTCTTTTCTGCTTTTTTCTTTTTTCATTTCAGATTAAGAATCGTGAGCCGTTTTGGGAAGAATCTATCGACGGATAACATGAAGATGATCTCACACTGATGTCTTTCAAGATTTTTCCTGATATTTAATATTTTATGTTATTTTTTTACGGGTGGCAGGTTTTTTCGGCTGAGGTTTTTTTCCCTGGCTCTATAGTATCGTATGATACTAATGATGATAGTATCGTATGATTCTATAGTATCATACGAAGAATGTTATGATACCCCGTTCTTTTTTTACCTCAGCTTAGGTACTTTTTGTTTCAACATTTATTGTATTATTTTAGCTCTCTATTTTCATAAGAATATATATATATATATATATATATATATATATATATATTCTTATGAAAAGGAGAGCTAAAATAATACATTAAATGTTGAAACAAAAAGTATATATATATATATATATATATATATATATATATATATATATATATAGGGGAAAACTCACGAAGGTGAAACCTGACAACGAGGATCAGAGAACCAAAGATTGCGTCTATGAAATACCATGTGAATGCGGCAGAACCTACATTGGTTAAACTAAACGCCCCCTGAAAGTCAGAATCAAAGAGCACCAAAGACTAGCTCAACTGGGGGAAACAGATAAATCCAGGCTAGTCCAACACGCTTGGAACGAGGACCACAACGTCAAATGGGATGAAGCTTCCATAATATCAAAGGAAGAAGGATGGAGAAGAAGAAAATTGAAAGAAGCAGCTTTCATGGCAATAACTCCTAACCCAATCAGCACGCCCTCTCTGGAAATAAAGAATGTCTGGGTGCCCATACTAAGATCTAAATTGAGGAGGACGAACCCGACCCAAGGAAGCAATTAAACTTAACATGAACCAGACCTGACCAAAAATAACCTACTGCGCATACCAACTGCGCAGGTAGAAAAAGTCAAGGTGACCTCTAACACATAAAGTATAATTAATATATAGCTTAAATCGTATAATAATTCCCTGCTTTGTTAGACTAGTGGTTAGAGTGAGTGGAACTTCGGAAATTGCACCTCGGATAACTCGCGTTCGAATCCCCACACTGTAATTGCGAAATTGAAAAAAGTATGGAGCGCACAAGTCCAGACAGAACAAGTTTGGCAACAACCGGTCCTTCTCAGGACCAACAACACCCTGAAGACGGTAGGCGAATGCTTGCCGAAACGTCGGTAACAACCAACAACATAGATAATGGAAACAGCCCAAATAATGTTTCAACAAAAAAAAATGTTTACTTGAAAGAGCCTTGCTATACATATTGTATCTTTGTTCCCACACAACAGTTCCCGTCAGAGAATTCTTTTAGAATCTTTATGAAATGGAGAAAAATTCAAGAAAGAATATATTTTATTTCCGTTGTAACCAAAAAAAAAAAAATGAACACTCATGATATTCAAGAAGCTATTTCATTTTCAGGACAGAACAGACTCCTGACGTTTTGATTAGTGTAGAAAAATGTGGGGACTTCGAAGACGATCACTCTGGATATGAAGAAGATTATAAAGTGAATATAAATACATCATCCGAGGAAATATGCGTTCAAGATGACAGTGAAGTTGTAAATATCGAAGACGTTGGAGAAAATGCCGAATGTAAAGAAAATACTCGATCTAAAAAGCTTCGTCGAAAAAAATGCGAAGTGGAGAATAAATTTTTTTGCGACACATGTGATAAAGGCTTCACCAGAAAATTCGACTTGCAAAGACATAAGAAACTGAAACACAATGAAGTTGATGATATAAATTCTAAAGAACGAAGAAAAAACAGAGAAATCATTAAGAAATGTAGAATTAATGAAAATGGAAAAACGGTTTATGAATGTCATATTTGTCAACATAGAACGAATCATTCATATAATTTAATGAGACATATGACCATTCATTCTGAGATTAAACCATATATTTGTCATATTTGCGGTAAAAGTTTTCGCTTAGACAGTTCTTTCAGGAAGCACATCAAACAGTTCCACGAAGGCGTCAAAAATTATAAATGTGAAATATGCAAAAAAACTTTCGGCACCAAATCAGCCAGAGATGAACATATGAACGTCCATTCTGGCCACAGACCATACTCTTGTGACATATGTCAAAAATCATTCAAACAACAATCATCGCTTTACATCCACAAAATCTATCATACCAAAAACTTCAAATTCGAATGCTCTCTTTGTGATAAGAAATTCAGGCGCTCCCAAGAATTGGTCCTCCACAACAGAATCCATTCCGGTCACAAACCCTATTCATGTGAAGTTTGCGGTGTGAAATTTAGGCGTAGTCAGGATTTAAAAAGGCACAGAAATGTTCATTCCAGGAATAGCATAGAATGGATATGTCAAATTTGTGAATCGAGCTTCACTCAGGAAAGGTTCCTGAAACTTCATAGGAAGGTGCATGCGGTCCGAGATGCGTGAAATATGGCGACTAAAACATTTTTATTGTGGACATCGGAAGTAAAGAAATGAACTTTCTCTTATTGAGGATATTAATGTTTGTAACTTTTTCCATACAATTTCCATGTCATATTTGTCGACATAGGACAAATCATTCATATTAATTTATTGGGACTTGACCAATCATTCTGAGATGAAAATATTTGCCATATTTGTGGAAAAAGTTTGCGCTTGACAGTTCTTGCAGGAATCACATGAAACAATTCCATGAAGGCGTCAATAATATAAATGTGAAAAAACTTTCTGCACTGAATCGGCCAGAGATGAAAATTTGAATATCCATTCTGACCACAGACCATACTCTCGTAATGTCTGTCAAAATTCATTCAAACAGCAACATCTCTCTACATCTACAAACTCTACCATACCAAAAACTTCAAATTCGAATGCTTTCTTTGTGATAAGAAATTTAGGCGCTCCCAAGAATTGGTCAGCATAGGACAAATCATTCATATTAATTAATTGGGACATGACTAATCATTCTGAGGTGAGAAAAATATTTGTCATATTTGTGGAAAAGCAGTTTTCGCTTAGACATTCGTTCTTGCAGGAATCACATGAAACAATTCCATGAAGGCGTCAAAAATATAAATGTGAAATATGTGAAAAAACTTTCGGCACTGAATCGGCTACAGATGAAAATTTGAATGTCCATTCTGACCACAGACCATACTCTCGTGATGTCTGTCAAAATTCATTCAAACAAAAATCATCACTTAACATCCACAAACTCTACCATACCAAAAATTTCAAATTCAAATGCTCTCTTTGTGATAAGAAATTCAGGCGCTCCCAAGAATTGGTCCTCCACAACAGAATCCATTCCGGTCACAAACCTTATTCATGTGAAGTTTGCGATGTGAAATTTAGGCGCAGTCAGGATTAGAAAAAGCATAGAAATTTTCATTCCAGGAATAGCATAGAATGGATATGTCAAATTTGTAAATCTAGCTTCACCCAGGAAAGGTTCCTGAAGCTTCATAGGAAAGTGCATGCGGTCCAAGGTGCGTGAAATATGTCGGCAAAAACATTTTTATTGTGGATATTGGAAGTGAAGAAATGAACTTTCGCCAATTCAGGAAATTAATGTATGCAACATTTTCCATAGAATATTTAATGACATGACAGATCAAAGGGTCTGATGACACAGATTGACATTTTCAAAATATACATTTCATTGACATTCAGTTGGGTTTTTTTTTTTGCCTCCATTTCTTTCTTCAACTGACTTAGTTTGGTCAAACAAAGATCTCTCCAATCCCTCCTTTTCTGCAGTTTGTCCAATGGTACGTTGGCCTCCAACTGCTGAGCAATTTTGGGTACAAGAGGACCCTCGAATTTCGGCACAGGTTTGAAATCTTTGCTCACACTATGCATGGTGTTCGCGTACCTTTCGCAATAGTTCTTGAAGCCTTCTGCGTTCAAGTGTGTTGTTTCCAGGGTTCCTAGGAAGGCATATCGCATTCCTAGTCCGTCGGACATAACTTTGTCGATATCGCGGACATCCAGGATCCCGTCATTGACCAAGTTCCAAGTTTCGTTCAATATGGCATATCTGAAAAAAAAATTGAAATTATTATTAAGGGTTTGAGATGAGGCTTTGATCCTGTCAGGATGAAGCAAAGGTGACGATAATGAAAATCTCAAACATTTTCCATGGGATTCAAATCCGATTAATCGGGTGGCCACCGTGAAACATTGAGATATCTCTCCTCATTTTGGGAGTTCATACACTTACTGTATTCTGTTGAGAGCAAAACCAGGGACTTCTTTGGATAGAGAAACTGGGCTCTGCCCAATTTCTTCCATGATTTCTCTGGTTTTCTTAGTGACGTCTTGAATGGTCCATGGGGCTGGAACAATTTCAACCAATGGCACATAATATGGCGGATTCACGGGGTGGGCTACAACGATGTTTTTCCTATGGAAGATGATTTTTAAATTGGTATCATTTCGCTTTATTCAACAATTGGAAAATATTTCTATCTTTACTTCAAATTTTCCAATCAATCAAGATATAACTGATTGACATTTCCACGCTGAGATAAAAGCTTCAATATGATCATAATACACTGCGCAAAAAAATTAACGCACATTATGGAAATCTCAAATTTATTGTACAGCTGAAGGTGTTCTCAATGAAACTTATTTTTATCAGAATTAGGCATTCATATGTTATCCACTTTCAACGTTTTTCTTCAATACAGATGTTTTTTCCCAGCAGGTATAAAAAAAGATGATATTATCAGATTTTGAATGTATTGGCTTCATTCTAAAATCAGTTGTTCTCGATCAATTCTAGTGATCAATAGTTTTTGTTTCCTTTGATTTTCTTCACTCGATCGCTATGCGAAATACGCAATTTGACCCAAGAGTAATGTGCCCAAGCAGTAGTTTTGCGAGAAGAAGGGTGGACATACACAAGAATTGCAGAAAGGTTTTAGTTTCCCATACAAGTGTGTCCAGAATGTTACAGCGATTCAGGGAGACAGGTATGAATGTCCGAAGACCAGGACAGGGTAGACCACGGGTAACAACTGCCATTCAAGAACGTTACTTCAAAATCAGCTTTGAGCAAACTCATGGGGTGCAAATTAGCACTCGGACAATAAGAAATCGCCTCAGAGTATATGATTTAAGGCCTCGTGTCGCGGCAAGAGGCCCAGCTCTTACCCCAGTCCATCGAAGAGCGCGTTTGGATTTTGCGAGAGAGCATTGGGAAGAGGCCGATTGGAAAAGAGTTCTCTTCACAGCTGAGTTAGATTCTGCCTCTACCAATGTGATCGACGTTCTCTTGTGTACAGACGTCCACATGAAGGATATGCTCAGAGTACAATTTCCTGAATACTACTGGTTTCGGGCGAGGATCGATTATGGTATGGGGTGGAATATCTTTGACTGCTCGCACAGACCTAGTGGTCGTTGATAATGGAGCTATGAATGCTGATAAGTATATAAGGAACATTCTTGAAGAGCATGTAGTGCCATTTGCCCCATACATTGGTGAAAATTTAATTTTTATGGACGATAATGCCAGATCCCATCGTGCGCGCATCGTTCAGGAGTACCTTGAAGAGGTTGAAGTCTCTCGAATGGAATGGCCAGCAAGAAATCCAGATCTCAATCCGATTCAGCAGGTTTGGGACAAGCTCAATAGAAGGCTGAGAAGTCCTGAAAATCATCCAGCTACTCTCAATAACTTAGGAATCCAACTCGGAGAAATCTGGGAAGGATTAGATCAGATCATTTTAAGATCACTCATTTTTAGTATGAACCGTCGTTGCTGAGCTGTAATTAACGTAAGGGGTAGAAATACCAAGTATTAAATCACTTATCAGCATTTCAGTATTTTGAAAATTGTTCATTTCCCTGCTTTCACATAAGATTCGGTGAAATCCTGAATTTTTCTTCCATTTAATGTGTCTTGTTTCATTCAAAACCTTCCCGAGAGAACACAAAAAAATAAGTTATAAAGTCAATGTAGAGTTAACTTCCATTTAAATTGAGATTTTCAGAATGTGCTTTAATTTTTTTGCGCAGTGTAGTATAGTAGTAGTAAGTTTCAGAATGGGATCCTATTCCAACACGATTGCGATAATTCAAACGGATGAGTGTTGGAATTGCCTTTTGCAACGAGTACTAGACGATATTTTCTCTGTTTCAGTCAAGTTTTGTGAAATACTGTCGAAATTCAATGAAAAATTCAGATTATACAACCTAGTGACTTTTGTATTGTATCTTGGCAGTTGGTATGACTGTTACGAAAATTGACAGATTACGGAATTTGAACTGACGTGTGTTGAAAATTGACTGGATCGGAAATCAGAATCGGCAACCACAAAACGAAAAATATAACTGAGAACAATGCTGTAATCAGTTCATTAAAGCACTGCTTTTAGTACCGTGATAAACTCATCACGATACTGAAAGAGAGAAAAGTTATGTGTAATAAATGGTTATCCAGGTGAAACAGTAAGCAAGATCATTATTTTTTCCTAGATCCCTGATATGATTAGATAGATGAATTTGGCTCTAGCAAGAAGCAATATTAACGTCATACTTATTTTTTAAATGGTCGCTGAATAACGATGGCAGAAATGTTGATGTTGAACTGGAGAAGATTGTCTTGCTGTCGGCAATATCATCTACGCTCTTCCACACCTTCCTTTTCAGTTCCAAATTTTCTGGCACACATTCTTGTACAAGTACAGCTCCTTTCACAGCTTCCTCAAGGTTGGTAGTACCTGCATTCATTAGCAAACATTTATTCTATTGAAACTCTGACCCAAAACTGAAAATCACTATGTATAATTCAAACGAATCGTTAAAGAACTCTCATATGTGTGGTATTTTTTGAAACCGGCTGAATCACCTCTACCTCTGTGTGAAGTATGTACAGGGTGGGCAAAATTGGTGATACTTGAACTACAACTTTTCAACCGTCAGAGATAGAGGAAAATAAATGACGCGTTGCGGTGGTCTTTTTTTGAGAAACTGATAATGCCATCAACTGCATTCCTCTATCTTCTTTTGTTTTCGAGTTATAGGCCATTATCTCCGTTTCTGTTTGTGCTAGGATGTTGAAATGAAAACATTATACAGGCACTTTTTTCATAGCAATCCAGTAGCGTACTTTGTTTTTTTCCAAGAGGTTTCCTTGCTGAGCTATAACATAAAGTTGTGTTTTCTCTTATGGATACAATAGTTAAAAATGGCTTAGAAAGAATCGCCATTTTTTCCCGCTTCAGAAATATATCATAAATCAGGGATGGGCAACCTTTTTTCGCAGAGGGCCAAATGGAAAAATGTTTCATAGAGCACGGGCCGAAAAGATGACATGAAGAAATTAAATTCATTCAACAAAAACGAAATGAACACTCAGTTACAAAAAAATATTCATTTTCGAAAAGAACTGCTCACAGCAATGAGTACTGCCAAGAAGAGACATAAATCGGAATGAAAAATTGACTAAATTTGGATATTTGTCTCTAGAAACATATCTAATATAAAAGTTTTGCGAAGGTTACTCACGACACAGATTATTCAGGACACTGTGCGCTCGAAGCTCGATCAATTCCATCTGAAGTGATATTTCCACTTCGAAAGGCGATATGAATATTTGGGATTGAAATTCTTCTGTTAGGTAGTTTGAAATTTTGATCGACTCCTCGAATAAAGATTGCTAACTGTGCTATATCAATGATATCAGTGCTCTCATCCAATGCTATGGAAAAAGCAACAGATGTTTCCATCACTTTTCCAAGAGCAACTTTTATATTTTAAGGCATTGGGCATGCAGCGAATGAAAACTAGAAAATTTTTTGATGTGGTATCTTTGTAGAGCAAATTTTGGGTTGCGTCGTGTGGGAAAAAATGCATTGGCGGGCCAAAAGGAATCTATTCGCGGGCCGCATTTGGCCCGCGGGCCGTAGGTTGCCCATGCCTGTCATAAATCATACATCACTCCCAAATTCATTCAGATATCATGAAAAATATAGTTTGTATGTGAAATTTTTAGCCTACGGCTAAGTTCAGATGATCATGCGATTCCCAAACGCGCGACTAGAGATACTGAGTAGTCACATAGAAATGTTCATATGGTCGCGCGTCATCGCGCGTAAATTGGCGAGCACGCGCGATCGAATTTGCTCTGTCGCCAGTATCTTGTTTCGCTCGACGTCGCGCGTATTGAAGTACAACTGTCAGGCATAGACGTGTTCAGATGATTCGCGCGATTTGACGTACAAAGCTGAAATATTGACAGAGATTTCAATGACTTTTTCTGTGCTCGGAATCTGAAAATCCCCTCAGCACATTGTGAACGATAGAAGAAGAAGAAGATTATGACAGTAGTCGCGGGCTGTCGCGCTATCAACGCGCAACCATCTGAATACATCAACGCGCGTTAACGAGCTACAAACGTGCGTTGTCGCGCGATCATGTGAACTTAGCCTTAGGCTAAGTATCAAGTAGGCTGAATCACAGAGAATTATTTTACGCATGGTGTCATTATTATTTTGCGATTGAATACTTTAGGCTAAGTTCAGATGATCGCGCGATTGCCAAACGCGCGATTAGAGATACTGAGTAGTCCCATAGAAATGTTCATATGGTCGCGCGTAAATTGGCGATCACGAGAGATCGACTTTGCTCTGTCGCCAGTTTCTTGTTTCGCTCGACGCTGCGCGACTTCGCGCGTATTGAAGTACAACTGTCAGGCATAGACGTGTTCAGATGATTCGCGCGATTTGACGTACAAAGCTGAAATATTGACAGAGATTTCAATGACTTTTTCTGTGCTCGGAATCTGAAAATCCCCTCAGCACATTGTGAACGATAGAAGAAGAAGAAGATTATGACAGTAGTCGCGGGCTGTCGCGCTATCAACGCGCAACCATCTGAATACATCAACGCGCGTTAACGAGCTACAAACGTGCGTTGTCGCGCGATCATGTGAACTTAGCCTTAGGCTAAGTATCAAGTAGGCTGAATCACAGAGAATTATTTTACGCATGGTGTCATTATTATTTTGCGATTGAATACTTTAGGCTAAGTTCAGATGATCGCGCGATTGCCAAACGCGCGATTAGAGATACTGAGTAGTCCCATAGAAATGTTCATATGGTCGCGCGTAAATTGGCGATCACGAGAGATCGACTTTGCTCTGTCGCCAGTTTCTTGTTTCGCTCGACGCTGCGCGACTTCGCGCGTATTGAAGTACAACTGTCAGGCATAGACGTGTTCAGATGATTCGCGCGATTTGACGTACAAAGCTGAAATATTGACAGAGATTTCAATGACTTTTTCTGTGCTTGGAATCTAAAAATCGCCTCAGCACATTGTGAACGATAGAAGAAGAAGATTATGACAGTAGTCGCGGGCTGTCGCGCTACCAACGCCCGACCATCTGAATACATCAACGCGCGTTAACGAGCTACAAACGTGCGTTGTCGCGCGATCATGTGAACTTGGCCTCATTCAATTCTCCGTGGTTTGATCTCTGTTTAGAACAACTGTTCGAAGTCATTATTGCCGCTAAATCAAAACATTTTAACATATTATCATATTTCTCGTAGTTTTTGAACATTTCCATATTGCCGGCAATAATGACTTGGATTTCTAAGGCTAAGTTCACATGATCGCGCGACAACGCACGTTTGTAGCTCGTTAACGCGCGTTGATGTATTCAGATGGTCGCGCGTTGATAGCGCGACAGCCCGCGACTACTGTCATAATCTTCTTTTTCTTCTATCGTTCACAATATGCTGAGGCGATTTTAGATTCCGAGCACAGAAAAAGTCATTGAAATCTCTGTCAATATTTCAGCTTTGTACGTCAAATCGCGCGAATCATCTGAACACGTCTATGCCTGACAGTTGTACTTCAATACGCGCGAAGTCGCGCGACGTCGAGCGAAACAAGATACTGGCGACAGAGCAAAGTCGATCGCGCGTGATCGCCAATTTACGCGCGACCATATGAACATTTCTATGTGAGTACTCAGTATCTCTAGTCGCGCGTTTGGGAATCGCGCGTAATCGCGCGATTATCTGAACTTAGCCTAATAATTGACAGTTGTTCTGAACAGAGATCAAATCACGGAAAATTGAATCAAGTATTCAATGGCAAAATAATAAGGACACCATGCGTAGAGACATATTATTCTGTGATTCAGGACTCGGCCTACTTAATACGCAATAATTAAAATTTCAAATACAGCCTTTATTTTTCATGATATCTAAATGAATCAGAGGGCGATGTATCACGAATGATATATTTCTGAAACGGAAAAAAATTGGCAATTCTTTCTAAGCCATTTCAAACTATTGGTTTCATAAGAAAAAACACAACTCTATGTTAAAGCTCAGCAAGGAAACCTCTTGGGAAAAAACAAAGTACGCTACTGGATTGCTATGAAAAAAGTGCCTGCATAATGTTTTCGTTTCAACATCCTAGCACAAACGGAAATGGAGATAATGACCAAAGGTAAAAACGCCCAAATTTCACTTTTGGCCTATAACTCGAAAATAAAAGAAGATAGAGGAATGCAGTTGATGACATTATCAGATTCTCCAAAAACGACCACCGTAACGTGTCATTCACTTTCCTCTATCTCCAACGGCTAAAAAGTTGTAGTTCAGGTATCACCAATTTTGCCCACTCTATACATTTAATCAGGATTCACCCTGTATATGAGAAATCCGAATGCCTACAGTCAATTATCTATATAACTAACATTTTTACTCATTTCTTTACAATTTTACATTTCTGGTGAAAATGAATTCTTCTACAAAGTCAGTTCACCGAGTTCACTCAAAATATTGAGAAAATAAAGTTCAGAAATAGAATGGCAGCATGAACAAAGAATAGTCATTCATAACACAAGTGCAGAAGGCCTTAATATTCTTTCACGAGTTGAAAATTCAAAAACGAGTCACGAAGTGTCGAATTTTTGAATTAACGAGCGTTAGAATGAGACTTCTGTACTGTACGAGTATCATACACTATTCTCTCTAATTCATTAAATTTTGAATGAAATGAATGCAATATTTCCATAAATGTTGTTTAGTGATTTTTGCATTAAAAAATATTGATTGGCAGAACTGTTTTCCCCTTCATAAATTTGACAGATAATAAATACATCCGTGCCGAGAGACCAATAATGAATGAATATAACCATGAAATAGCTGAGATATTCACGATATAAAACATCAAGCACAAATAATTCTGAACGTCCATTGAATGAATCAACCACAGATTTATCAAAAAGCACTGGATATTTACGTTACGAAGTGACGCCAACACTATCTACTCCACTATTCAACTGGTCGAATGGAATCTGGTAACGTTCACTGCAGACGCCACCGTTGCCAGATTTATCATTCGGGAGGACGTTTCATTACAAAACCGCGTCCCCATTAAGCAGTCACTTCCGTAATTGATTTCGTCCTTGTGGACGTGCGGCAACACTCGTCGTTTATTACGACGTTCAGCCTAGTTTCACGTGGTCGGACATTTTACTTGCGTTGTTGCCGAGGCCTGTTCCAACGACTCCATTCCAGAGATATTATATTTGTGATTTGAGTTGTTTATGCTAGTTTAGTGTGTTCAGTGCCAATTTGTTTTTGTTAAAATGGTTCGTAACTGTTATATTTGTAAGAAAACTGTGGTTTCTCATCCGGATTTATCTTTCCACAAGTAAGTAAAAACAATTCTAATATTCCAGTGGCGTAGGCTCAATTGGTACATTTGTAAATATGAAATTGGTGATCTCTGAACTACAAATTTTTAAACGTGAGAGGTAAAGGAAAATTACGCAATCTCTCTTTTCAAGAAACTCATAATACCTTCCTCTGCGTTCGTTTTCGACATTGTTTATTATTTTCGTTTCTGTTTGTGCTACTTTGTTGAAATAATTGTATATTCTAAAACAATTTGCAGAATGGGCTCCTATTCCAACACGAATGCGAAATTTTTTGGAATTGCCTTCTGTAACGAGTATTAGACGATATTTTCTCTATTTCAGTCAAGTTTTGTAAAATACTTTCAAAATTAAATGAAAATTTCAGATTTTCATCCTAGTGACTTGGCAGTTGGTATGACTGTTACGAAATTTGACAGATTACGGAATTTAGATTGATTCGTTATGAAATTGATAGTATAGTCAGTGTTGACAACCACAAAACGAAAAATATAACTGCAAACACAAGCAAAATCATTAATATACTGAAATAAAGAAAGTCATTGTACAGAACCTTTTTCAATGCAATAAAATAATAATTTTTTAGGAGGTTTCCTTGCTAAGATATTTCATAAAAATGTGTTTTTTTTTTTATGGAAACAATAGGCGATTATGACTCAGAAAGAATCAAATTTTTTTTTCGTTTCAAACATATAGAACACATTAAACAGCGTTGATTTGATGAAAAAAAAATTTAAAGGGTACAGCCGGGTATACAGGGTGTATGAAGTTCGACGGCCTATTAGGCGTTCCTGGAGAACTTGGACCCATTTGAAATCTGAAAATCGGGATTGTGGTATTGTTTGACATTATCTACCGATCTGAAATATTCTTGGAGCCTGGCCACTTCCAGTTATACAGGGAAGAAAAAAAAATTTTCAAGATTTTTTTTCTGTTTTTTTTTGTTTTCGAATTTGATAGAGTATGCAATTCTGAATACATTCGTATTCAAATCGTTGCATTTGTCAAAATACTTTCCAAAATATCGAGAAAAAACTGAAGGAAAAAGGGAGATAAGAGTATTTGGTATTATGTTTGATATTCCTAACCTAGATATCGTAAGCACAAACCGTTTTCACATTTTTGAAGACGAAGACTGTAGAAATATTGTAAATTTTCATAATTTTGAATAATCCGTCACAGGGTGTTCCAAATGTTGATTCAAAAATTGGGATCAAGATTGGCCCATAACTTGCGTTTCTCAAATTAGAAAAATGATGATAATGTTCTAACTTGTTGATGCTCTTAAAATGAATAGTTCTTGAGTTTATGATTGCCTTGGATTGTGAGACGAAAAATGATGATGATGTTTCAACATGATAATGCTCCTAAAATTAACAATTCTTGAGTTATTCAAGATTTCCTGATTTCATGTCGTACGTACCGTAAGGGCTACCTAATAACCGTGTTCATGAATTATCAATTATTATTGAATTGCAATTTTCTTTAAAATTGCAATTGCAATTGTCGTTTTCTCCATCAAATCAATAGTAAAATATAAAGTGTGATAAACCGTTGAAAAGGTAATTTTGATTAGAAATCAAAAATTGCAAAAAATATACATGGTGCTATATGAAATAAAAAAGTCAAACCGGAAGTGATTTACAATTTTAGTATTTCTCAAATAAAGATTCCTTGAACGAATTCAAGAACATATTTGTATGTAATTTTCAAATTGTTAAGGTTGAGATAATTCATTGGAACAGGTATACTGGGCAATAAGGTAACCGCTTGGAAATAAATCAGGGTAAACCACTGGATTGATATAAAAAAAGTGTCTGTAAAATGTTTTTTTTTCAGCATTGTTGCAAAATGTTTCAATTTCGTCCTATAACTCGAAAATAAAAGAAGATAAAGTAACTATGCAGTGGATGTCATTATGAGTTTTTTGAAATAAGAGATTCCGAATGCGTCATTCACCAATTCTGCCAACTCTGTACATTTTGAATTACCTTACGTTCATTATAAATACTGAAATGTGAATATTTCTTTCAGATTCCCTTCTGATACCGAAAAAGGTTATATATGGGCCTCGCTTCTTGGATTTGAAACCCTTGATTGCACTAAGAAGATGATATTTATATGTTCAACACATTTCAATCCGAACGATATCGGAACAAGGGCGACCGGAAAAAAATATCTCAAACCGGATGCATTTCCATTACCTTATCATAATGCATTCGAGAGCTCACCTGAAAGGTAATATGATTTCAAAACTATTTTTTTCAATCACAGGGCCAGTATGTGATTTTGGATAGCGATATTAGCTCATATTAATCCTAGATTATTATATTATCACTCCTGATTAAAATTATTCAAAATAGTTAATCGAAAAGCTCAATAAATGTTAATTAAAAGAATTCTTTCTTCTACATAATTTTTAATACTCTGAATAAACTCTCTCTGGTTTGAAAAAATTATACCAACTGTATATGGTATAATTTCTTCAAACTAGAGAGGATTCATATGAGCCAACATCGCTATCGTTTATGACATACTGGCCCTGTGATTGAAAAAAATTGTTCGAAAATGGGTAATTTTAGGTATATTCATAAAATTCTAATTATTTTGAAAACGGTACAGTTTTGATCAACTAATTTTGGTGTTATTCGATAGTATACTCTATTCACTTTTATAAAATCACATAGGAGATTATGGTATCGTTTACAGGAGTTGGTGCACCTGATGAAAAGTCAGTGAGCACACAAAAAATCTCGTTAATGACAAAATGACGTTGCCAGTTTGTTTCTTTGTTTACATATTGTTCGAAATCGAAATATCCTTTCTATCAATTCATATAAACGTTAATTATTTTCGTCCATCACATTTTCCAATTCATTCATTTTCCGAATAAATTCACATTCTGAGAAATACGTAATTGCTAAGAATGTAGAAAGGGCAAGATAGTGTTGAGTTGGAACATAAAAATATTCTCAAGCGTCATAACCTCCATTTTCGTTCGACACAGATTGGAATGTGTCAAATTTCTAAGGCCAGAGGTGTGATTTCATATTTGTGAATGGAGTATACTTTGTCCACTCTATCGCGGTGTGCGTTTGATTCACTAGTTATGGAACACCCTGTATGTAAAGGGACTATCATTAGCTTCAAAAAATGATTTCAGTTTGACCACACCAGGAGTGCCCATTAGAAGTTTGTGGACATTTAAAAAATTATTAAATATCAATTACTTCCGCTTGCTCTAAAAATGGTATCATCATTTTCATTTTTAATGGAATAATGATGACTTTTTGGAATATACCTTCGAATGCTTCATTCATTTCATGTGTCATTCCATATAGCCATCTAGAGCCGTTTTCGAGTTATTCACTGGTTTTAGATAAAAATTACAAATTGTGCCTTGTATAGAACACTGAAGGACTCACATGTGTTTGTTGAAATGGGTTACTGAAAAAATATTCTGTAGAGAACAAAACGTTTTGCTATACTGGAAATTAAAAGGAGAGTCTCAAAGTTGGAATTCAAAAAAAGCCAAAAATTCGATGTTTTCAAATGGGAGCAGATATTTTTTTCTCTCACATATAAATTTGTTCCCTTCATCGAAATATTCAGCAATAACTTTAGTTTCGCCTTTCATAAGAATCTTCGTGATTTTTTTCGAAAACTTTCTCTAGTAGCTATAGGGAATGATACATAAAATGCATGTGGCATTCGAAGGTATATCCGAAAAACTCCCAGTATATTATTTACAATTACAAATTTTTTTTCAGTACAGACACAGAACAAGAAGATTTTCATAGTAGCCCCCCTGCAGAGAAAAGGTGAGTTCATAAGGCACAAATAATGTTCTCCTAATAGTATATTCTCTATTTCAGTATCGTAATGAGTTCATTACAGTTCTATAAGTAGTGCTGTAATGAAACTCATTACAGTTATATTTTTCGTTTTGTGGTTGTCAGTACTGACCTCAGATTCTCTCAATTTTCAAATCAAATCAATTCAAATTCCGTTATCTGTCAAATTAAGTAAGTCCATACCAACTGTTAAGATACAATACAAAAGTCACTAATCTGAATTTTTATTTGAATTTCGAGAGTATTTCACAAAACTTGACTGAAATAGAGAAAATATTGTCTAATACTCGTTGCAGAAGGCAATTCCAACACTCATATTTTCGAATTTCGCATTCGTGTTGGAATAGGACTCATTCTGCATTTTTTTTTAGAATAGAATATTCTAAAACAAGTTGCAGAATGAGATCCTATTCCAACACGAAGGCGAAATTCGAAAGTATGAGTATTTGAATTGCCTTCTGTAACGAGCATGAGACGATATTTTCTCTATTTTATTTGTGAAATATTTTCGAAATTCAAATAAATATTCAGACTATACATCTTAGTGACTTTTGTTTTGCAGTTGGTATGACTGTTACAAAAAATGACAGATTACAGAATTTGAATTGACGTACGTGTTTTGAAAATTGATAGGATAGTCAGAGTTGACAACCAAAAAACGAAAAATATAACTGAAAACAACGCTGTAATGAATTACGATACTGCAATAGAGAAAAGATTTCATTGATTCCATATCAATGTTTCTTGGATTTGCTGAAATCGCAATGATAGACACTCATTTCAACATAATTTCTTATCTACTCGATACTTTCAGGCCAATAAATCTGAAAGATGGCGAAGCTCTCTGTGAGTGCTTATCATCTTCAGCAACTCTAACTGCTTCATCTCCAGCAACTCTCTCTGTTTCGTCACCATCAGATACCCTCACTGCCACAGAGGGTGAAAACAACCTTTCCGATGCAGATTTTGTTGAACAATCATCCCAAAATGTTCGACGAAAAAAAAGGTATTTCATCATTTTTGATTTGAGAAAAAATATCACAAAATTATTCGATAATACACTCCCCGTCAATAAATTCCGTAGAGGCAAAATTTTTGTCAATTTCAACACACTATATCTTTTTTCGTGTAGCTGCGATTTTGTTGAAATTTTCACCAGGTATAGTATTGGGTCTTGTAATATTAACCTGAAATTTACTTTGCAAAAATACCTGTAGTTTATCCGATATACAAGGTGAAACAAAACCTTGTTTTATACCCTCCATTTTTATACACCCTGTGGTGAATTTGAGGAGGAAAATTTGATATCATTAAGTTTTAATTTGAAGTGTGACCCTTTCTTAACAAAATGTTCTTTGCTTTACGTCAGTATCGGCTTTAAAAAAAAAGATACACATTTTCAAAGAAAGTGTTGCACTTTTTCAATTTTTATAACAATTCAAAACATTACAATGCCTTATCGACTAGCAAACATACACAAACATCTGAAAATTAACAGCGTGTATTTCCACCTCGCTTTCTCATCACTTCTACCATATGACGTGGCATACTTTCAATGCATTCACGAATTACTTCTGGGGGAATATTTCCCCAACAATTGCTGTTAATGACGAACAATGCTAGGCCTCACGTTGCACGGTTTGTAACAGAATACTTAGAAGAGGCGAATATTCAACGATTGGTGTGGCCAGCCAGAAGTCCGGATTTAAATCCAATTGAACATGTATGGGATATGCTAGGTAGGCATGTTCGAAATCGGCAGCCCAACACCTTGCCTGATTTACGAACAGCCCTTCTTGAAGAACGGGAAAATATTCTCCAGAAGTAATTCGTAAATGCATTGAAAGTATGCCACGTCGTATGGTAGAAGTAATGAGAAAGCGAGGTGGAAATACACGCTATTAATTTTCAGATGTTTGTGTATGTTTTCTAGTCGATAAGGTATTGTAATGTTCTGAATTGTTATAAAAATTGAAAAAATACAACACTTTCTTTGAAAATGTGTATCTTTTTCTTAAAGGCAGATACTGAAGTAAATCAAAAAACATTTTGTTAAGAAAGGGTCACACTTCAAATTAAATTTTAATGATATCAAATTTTCCTCCTCAAATTCACCACAGGGTGTATAAAAATGGAGGGTATAAAACAAGGTTTTGTTTCACCCTGTATTTCGGATAAACTACAGGTATTTTTGCAAAGTAAATTTCAGGTTAATTTTACAAGACCCAATACTATACCTGGTGAAAATTTCAACAAAATCGCAGCACCACGAGAAAAAATACAGTGTGTTGAATTTGACAAAAAGTTTGCCTGTCGGGAATTTATTGACGGGGAGTATACTAACTGACAAAGGCATTGCAACACCCAGACGGAGCTGATGAAATTTCAAATTAATTTGGAAAAACATCGATCTGCGATCGCTTACGCTCGGTGAACTGAAATCAAACGGCCTCAAGACATGGCAACAAAAATGAATACCAGGGAGAAAACAAAATGGTGCAGTTAATCTATGTTGAACGCTTATTTGTGTCAAATAGTGCAAAACGTGTCGAAACATAGATTGGAAAATTCTGAAAAATAAGCCTTCAAATAAATTTGGAAATATTCCGCCTGACGGCGGATTTTGATACAAATGTCATTCACGAAATTGCCTAGCAACAAACTTTCATATTACAACCGATAAATTTTGCCCGGCAAAATTTCATCTCTAGTAATATACAGGGTGATCCACGGTCGATGGAACGCTTACGGCGAACGGAAAGCAAGAATTCATTGAAAATTTAGTTTCTTGGACAAGAACAGATGCTCTATCGATCTTGAATATTTTCAGTTCTGCGGTGTTTCAAAAAGTAGTAACTATTTTGTTATTTCAAAGGGCACACCCTGTGTATTATTGCACTTTTTCATTCATCATAGTAACACGATTATTTTGGTATCACTTTCTCATACTTATCTTCAGCGGTTCTTGAGTAATCGACAGATTTCCTCTTTTTTGGTGCAAAACATAGCTTTGGTTAAATACCCGTAACTTTAATACTATAAATGTTAGGAAGCTGAAATTTCGTATGCAGAATGCTAAGATTCTATGCATCACGCGGGTGTTACGAAATACGCTTCTTTTCATCTAGGGTCATAAAAAATTCGATGGTTTTTCGAGACACAAAAACGGTTGAGAGTGCATTTTTTCAAATGGGATGTCCTGTATATTGTAGGTGTAATATTATTTGTAATTATAATATTTCAGTTATTTGATTAAGAATCTTTTCCAAAGACTGTTGATTTATATCACTTTTTATTTATTCATTAACACAACATAGGTACACACGTCTCTGGCTTCTACATCGCCATTCTGATCATCGAGTCTAACCTCAAACCTGACCTTGCACATCTGACATATACATATACTGCTCTATATTGTTCTATGTTCCGCATCTATACATATATATCATACTACGGTAGGAAATACTAAAAAAAAATTGAATTTCCTTTTAAATAATACACTGCCCAAAAAAATTAACGCACATTCTGAAAATCTCAATTTTAATGAAAGTTAACTCTACATTGACTTTATAACTTATTTTTTATGTTCTCTCGGGAAGATTTTGAACGAAACAAGACACATTAAATGGAAGAAAAATTCAGGATTTCACCGAATCTTATGTGAAAGAAGAGAAATGAACAATTTTCAAAATACTGAAATGCTGATAAGTGATTTAATACTTGGTATTTCCACCTCTTGCGTTAATTACAGCTCGGCAATGACGGGGTTCATACTCAAAATGAGTGATCTTAAAATGTTCTGATCTAATCCTTCCCAGATTTCTCCGAGTTGGATTCCTAAGTCATTAAGAGTAGCTGGATGATTTTCTGAACTTCTCAGCCTTATATTGAGGTTGTCCCAAACCTGCTCAGTCGGATTGAGATCTGGACTTCTTACTGGTCATTCCATTCGAGAGACCTCAACCTCTTCAAGGTACTCCTGAACGATGCGCGCACGATGGGTCTGGCATTATCGTCCATAAAAATGAAATTTTCACCAATGTATGGGGCAAATGGCACTACATGCTCTTCAAGAATGTTCCTTATATACTTATCAGCATTCATAGCTCCATTATCAACGACCACTAGGTCTGTGCGAGGAGTCGCACAGAATTGATCGAGAACAACTGATTTTAGAATGGAGCCAATACATTCAAAATCTGATAATATCATTTTTTTTATTCCTGCTGGGAAAAAACATCTGTATTGAAGAAAAACGTTGAAAGTGGATAACATATGCATGCATAATTCTGATAAAAATAATTATCATTGAGAACACCTTCAGTTGTAGAATAAATTTGAGATTTCCATAATGTGCGTTAATTTTTTTGCGCAGTGTATATCACATTTCTATACCTAAATTGTAAGATTCTGCGTTGAACTGAAATTTTATAGTTGCGCACGTTTCATAGTGGCGAACTTTCTTAGACTGCTATCCAAAACAAGCAAAAAATGAGCGGTTCATACAAACTAACTTCAGTGGATTTCTAAGATTGGCTGATGATGATTATGAGATAAAAACAAACAAATAATGAATGAATTCTAATAATGTTCATTCTTCTAACGATTAGCTAGCCAAAAAAATTAATCTCTGATCAAATTGTCTGAACAGGTATTCATCGTAGATAGCGATGAAACACCTTAACACGATAAAATTGACATTATGCTGATCAAAGATTATAGAGTATAAAGATGGGAAACGAAGCGACTACAGTGATGTCAGCGACATCTGTTTTTCAAAAGTAATCGGGTTATGGTTGAAATATTTAATTAGGGTCCATTTGGCATAGATTATATAGAGATCATTAGTAGGCTGTTGTCAATTTTGAAAGAAATACTTGAATAAATATTTTTGCTGAATGATGATTGTATTTTCTCGCGTATTTTTCATTGAAATAACTCGAAATCTACAAGAGTAGCACCTAGCTCACTCCATAATCTTGGTTTGTGTGTTTTTCTGTTATAAACTTGTGTTAGAAACTGGCCGACATTCGAAATGCATGGTGATTAATTGTAGAAATAATAGAAAGAATAACCTTGAATGTGAATTCTTTTCATTACCAAAGAGAATGGAAATGTAAGTTTTGAAACTCGTATCATGTAACTGTCTTGTTCATTGTTTTTTATTTTCAGTGTTGTCAAATGGATAGAGGTTTCGGGGCAAAAATATATTGTTCTGGATAATTTGTTTGCGAACCGAATTTTTTTCGGTCTCATTCATTAGATCAAGAAGTTCCACTCATAGAGGCAATGGTGGTCAGAAGAACGACTTATAGAGGTGGTGGTTCTCTTGACGACCCTTCCAGCAGTTCGACTCATTTACTAGACCCTCTGGACTCATTGAAATCAAAATAGACTGGGTAAGATATGTATGAATCGGGTCCAGAATAACTGTTTGATTTATCGATGTTCGATTTATCGAGAGTTCACTATATGAATTAGTTCTTGAAATTGTTATAGTAATTCTCTAATATGTGAACAAATTTTTGAAATGTTCTCAATTTCATAATTATTGTATTGTAGTAAATTTTACACAATCATTTCAAATAAATATATAAAGAATCCAAAACGTATTTCATTTGATTCAAAACAATGTGTAGATGGAAAATATAATCCTGATCAAAAAATGGAGCTCTGCTTTTGTTTTGTCGATCCGGATGTTTCTCTAGAAGCTCGACAAAGAATACTCATTTTAATGGAAATTTATGAAAAGTATGATTCGAATTTCTCGCCTATTAAAATAGTTTTCTGTACTGACTTATGTTTTCAGCGCCATCTAGGTGTCAAAAGTAAGAAACTAGCCAAAAATCGTAGTCGGATTTTAGTACCACAGATGTAAGGGCGTTTCCTATCTTTCTAACTCTATAATCTTTGATGCTGATTTGACAATTGGTTTGTTGATAATAATACATTCGCTCATTCTTCATGGTATAAGAAAAATAAGTGAAATGGAAAGAAATACCTATCCAAATGATATTTTGATGAATTAGTTCATTCACCATAGGCAATGTGACCAAACAACAGCAAGAACATGCAGAAAGTTCAATGAAATGTTTCCCGATGAACGGGTTCGCACGTGCGTCACTATAAAATTTCAGTTTAACGAAGAATCTTAAAATCTAGGTATAGGAATGTGATATATCATTTGAAAGGAAATTCAATTATCTTTCAGTAATTCTTAAAATATACAGGGAATCCCTTTCGAAAAAATGCACTTTCAACCGTTTTTGTATGTCTCCATAAATCATAGAATTTTGAATGACCCTGTATGAAAAGAAGCATATTTCGTTACACTTGTATGATGCTTAGAATCTTAGCATTCTGCGTACGAAGTTTCAGCTTCCTAAGATTTATAGTATGGAAGTTATGCATGTTTTACCAAAGCTATGTTTTGCACAAAATAAGAGGAAATCATTCAATTACTCAGAAACCGCTGAAGATAAGTAAGAGAAAGTGATACCAAAATAATCGTGTTACTACGATAAATAGAAAAGTGCAATAATATACAGGGTGTGCCATTTGAAATAACAAAGTAGTTACTACTTTTTGATATAAGCGTTAACACCGCAGCACTGAAAATATTTTAGGTCGATAAGGCATCTGTTGGTTTCTAAGAAACCAAATTTTCCACCGCGGTGGACAAACACATTATTAACAAATTTAATAAAAAATTGTTATCCCTTCATTTTTTCTCTAAATTTCAATCATTTACTCCTTGCTATATTATCTTTTTACCAGAAAAAATTAAATTTGAACAGCTCCTTCTGGGTATTGCAGCTTCTTTATTGATTAGTATGATGAATCAAAGTTGACTCCATTTCATTCGTTACAGAAGGAGAGGCTATTTTGGTGATTTGTCACCCAGTGACTTCTCAACGCCAGAGAAGCGAACGCAAAGTTTTCTCGACGTGAAGGAAATCGTTTCAAACCAAAAGAAGAAAATTCATGTTTTACAGAATAAGGTCCGTCGTCAACAGACTCGAATAGTAAAATTGAAAAGTATGGTGTGTGCTTTGAGGAAAAAGCTCCGCGCATCAGAGCAATCAGAATTCACAATATTGGTAAGCATGCATGAAAAAAGTCGATCAACCAATTAGTTTTAGTTGGCATAATTGAAATTATCTTCATAATAATTGGGGTGAAAAGTTTTTGGGATTAATTTACTGATGCTCCTATGCACCGATGTCAGCGTAACTGAAACTTAAGTAAGCTGGCTCAAATTTTCAAACCACGCTTCGATTCACTTATCTTGGTAACCCCAATTTTCTCAAAAACGTCCAAATATTTTTTCATTCTGTGAATAGCGAACAAGTCAATGTCGACTTGAGATGCGCATAAAAATCTGCGGAATAAATTACAGACGCCAAATTTTTTCTCCAGGGACATACCTTTTTTATCATGTCATTCAAAAGATAATTTCATTCTGAACTTTTTTTTCGAATACAATTTTCATCCATTTCTAACCGTCAGCAATCTGCAGCGTGTTTAATGTTAATTCTATTCCATTTATTTTTTTCTGTATTGTGGTACTATGCCTTTATTCGGAGAAATAGATATGATTTTGTGCCTTGAATTCAAGAAGGCTAGTTTTCTAAACAATCTGCCTCTTCAAATGAGATATATATGTGGATACAGCAAGATGGAGATCCATGTCACAATGCTGCCATTGTGAAGAGATATTGAGATCAAAAATTCTGAAATGAATAGACCCTTATATTTTGACCAAAGTAACTTATAATGATATAGGGAAATGATATAACTTATGTATTGATCATAATGGCTAGATGACCTAGATATGATTTTGTTTCGTAAAATGAAGGAGGTTCTGTAACAAACTATTTCTCTTTTATTATATTCATTAAATATTATATCTTATAACAATAAACTTTTTTTTTAATAACGAACGGAACATTTCGAATCGTATGTTCTATATACCGGCCATTATGATCCATACATAAGCTATATCATTCCTCTATTTCCTTATAAGTTACTGTGGTCAGAATATAAGGGTCTACTTGGGCACATGCGTTTCTTATCTTTATTTTCAAATGGTCCAAGTTATTAGAATCAACTTGGTATACCATATTTTTGAGGGTACTCCTCAGAAAGTAATCCATGAGCTTCAGGTCTGGCGATACCTGATGTGTCCATTGGTTCCTATCCATTTATTTTCGGATTCCTGATCTAAATATCTCTTCACAAAGGCAGCGTTGTGACATGAAGCCCCACATATTTCATATTATTTAAAGAAGCACAATGACTAGAACACTAGCCTTCTTGAATTCAAATCACAAAATCATATCTATGTCTCCAAATAAAGGCATAGTACCACAATACAGAAGAAAATAAATGGAATATAATTAACATAAAACACGCTGCAGATCGCTGACGGTTGGAAATGTATAAAAATTGTATTCGAAAAAAAGTTCAGAACGAAATTATCTTTGGAATGACATGGTAAAAAAGGTATGTCCCTGGAAAAAAAGTTTTTGATAGCGCCGCGACGCCTGGCGTCTTTATTTATTTCGCAGATTTTTAAGCACATCTCAAGTCAACATTGACTTGTTCAAAACGCCATTCACAGAATGAAAAAATATTCTGACGTTTTCGAGAAAATTGGGGTTACCAAGATAAGTGAATCACCCTGTACATGATATTATGCACTGACATATTCCGCCTGCTTAGTTAAGCGATGAATGCAACTGAGAAATTATTTAACATTCAGGACATAATTTTGGTCAAGAAAATATTTGTAGGTATAAAATTGATTCAAACTGACCATCCATTTTAAAATGTTAGCAAAACATTCAGATATAAACATTCGATTTCTCATAAACGAACATTTGGTGGAAAATATCGGAAACTTTTCAAACTTTCATAAAATTTCTAAATTTCCTTATCTGCTGCAACCTGTTTGATGCTGCTACAGTACTAGGTCAAGCAAATTAGCTTCAAACAATGGTGTGCCTGGAAATAATTGGTGGAGTTCCGGATACTGTTTTAATCATTCTTTTAAGCCTCTGATAAGAGTAGTTTGAGCTCTGCCCCAATTTCCCAGTGGAGCGTATGTCGTGACGTTCAAAAAACCTCGAAATTTTTGGACTATTTTAGGTTTTTGTCGAATAGCTCCTAAACTGAGCACTTTATCAAAAACATTGTTGTATTCAAATGTGTTCGGTATTAAATTCTGCTTCTAAAAAGTATTATATATTATATTTTGAACAAGTAGTTGCAAAGAAATCATACGTCCAAATATGGCAAATTTTCACACTTTTCAAAAAAACACATTTTTATACGACCGTGCGTTTTCACCCACTTTCCCGTACTCATTTTAGTTTAGAAAGTGTCACTTTTCCGCACTAGTGTGGGAAAGTATTAGCAGGGGTTTTTTCCACACACTTTCATTAAAGAATAAACTGAATTATGATATGTCTCTACGCATCGAACGTCAACGATGAGAGTACGATGGTAACAACATGTAGAATTCATGTGTATTATGGATTTTCATGGAATGTTTTGTATGTTGAAATAAAATATATATTTTCAATGTGGAGTCGTAGAAAAATAATGTTCCTATCTTGTGTAGAAAGTATCTTTCCCGTACTCGATTGCTTTCCCGAACTCCGCTCCGCGTCGTTCGGGCGCAATCTCGTACGGAAAAGTAAAACTTTCAGCACTTGATAGGAAAATATCTATTTTTCACTATAAAACGTAAAATACCTATGAAACTACGAACTCCAGAACAAATTGTTATTGAATGAGAGTTGTAGACCATCATATTGTGATAAAACGTAATCCCATTTCTCCAAACCACAATAGCGCAATAGCTCATCCTGCTGAGGATGCTGATCATTTCATCCTAGCTAGTGCTATTGAATTTGCTCAGCAGTCTCATGGATTCGTGGATAATATTGGGGAGGACACTGAGCTTCTCATAATTTTGATTGTTCTAGCCTCTATGTGTACCAACTATATTTTACTAGGGCCTGGCAAAGGCAAGCAAGACGATGTTGTCTTTTCTCCCTTGCACAACAAATTTTGATCTGTCTTAAAAAACAACATATTATTCCTTCATGCTTCTAATGGCTGCGACACTACGTCATGTTTCGGTAAATCAACACAAACATGCTGAAAGCAGCAGAATTGTTTAGAAAATCTAATGCTTCTGCCGATAAAGTCGACGAGGTAGGGATGAAATGCATGGCAGCTGGCAGCCCTTTATAAAAATTATTTCAAGCAATTAAATGTATTGTGGTACGAGATGTTTGAAAAATTGTTAACCAAAACCTCATTTAAGCTTGCCTCTGTGCCTCCAACTGAAGCAGCACCTCGACAACATTCGCTAAGGACGTGTGTAATATGTAATATATTGTTGTTAGCAATGAGTTGTATTGTTAGTTATTAGTTGTTATTATAATTGATTTAGTTGATTTTCAACGTCCTCAGGAATTTCAGTTGTCCTTCACCAAGACACTAAAAACATGAGGCAAAAATATGTCGGTTTTCGAAACAGAGAATAACTTGTAGTGCAAGGAAGAAGAGAGGAGAAGATTAAAAAAATGTTGGTGCACATAGGGACGGGAGCACTCAAAATTACAAGAAGGTCAGTGTACTCCTCAACAATAACCACATACTCATGGGACTGCTGAGCAACTTCAACAGCACTAGCTACTATTAAATGATCAGCATCCTCAATAGGATGATCTACTGTGCGATTTTACATTGTGGATAGGAGGGGACGGGTTACGTATTTATCACAATTTGATGGTGTGTAACTCTCATTCAATAACAGTTTGTTCTAACGCTCGTAGTTCTAAAAATATTATATGTTTTATAATAAAAAAATGTGTTTTTATAAAAGTTTAAAAATTTTCCATATTTCGATGTAGGATATTTATAAGACTACTTGTTCAAAATATAATATCGTTATACTTTTTAGAAGCAGAATTTAATGCGGAACACTTCTGAATACAACAATGTTTTCGATTAAGTGCTTAGTTTAGGAGCTATTCGAGAAAAACCTTATATAGTCCGCAAATTTCGAGGTTTATCGAACGTCACGACATACGCTCCACTGGGAAATTGGGGCAAAACTCAAACTACTCTTATTAGAGGTCTAAATAATTGATTAAAACAGTTTCCAGAACTACACCAATTATTTCCAGGCAAAAGTCTAATTTGCTCGGTCTATTCATGCTACGTAAATTCTCAAAAGGTACCAGATATTTCTGCAATACCTACATATTCCTTACCTTTAATGCACCCGAACTGCTCCTTTGCGTTGAGTTTTCCCCTCAACAGCCCATTTTGTTCGAGCGACGTAAGCTGGTGTTCTATGTCCTTGAGAGCGTTCTCGATCTGTGTTGGCTCAATGTCGTAGATGTAGCATTTATATCCAACACTGGCGAAAAGCATTGCCCATGATCTACCGATCAAACCACTAGAAGAAAGACATGAGGATTTATTTTCCACCTTCAAACAGCATTTTCACAAGAAATAACCAAAAGGTTGAAAAAATGTGGAGGGAGCACAACGAGTCGAGAGTCGAGTAAACAAAGCAAAATTAGGGATACGCCAGAAATTGATAATAGTATATTCTAAAACAAGATGCTGAATGTGCTCCTATTCCAACACGAATGCTAATTTCAAAAACGAGCGCCGAAGGAGCGAGTTTTCGAAAGCATGAGTGTTGGAATTGCCTTCTGCAACGACTATTAGACGATATTTTCTCTATTTCAATCAAATTTTGTAAAATAATCTCGAAATTCAAATAAAAATTCAGACTAGTGACTTTTGTATTGTATCTTGGCAGTTGGTGTGACTTACGGAATTTGGCAGATTACGGAATTTGAACTGATTTGATTTGAAAATTGATAAGATCGGAGGTCAGTACTGACAACCAAAAAACGAAAAATATAACTGAAAACAATGCTGTAACGAATTCATTACAGCACTACTTTTAGTACTGTAATGAACTCATTACGATACTGAAATAGAGAAACACTCTTTCGAAATATTTCGGGTATGCTGATGAAATAAAAATTAAGCTCTGTTGCCATTTTCCAACAACGTTTGGCATAGCGAGAACTGTCGGGTCAGCTAATATGAGATGAAATCACACCGAAATATTTAAATATGTAACACTATTTTTAATGTACACAATATTTTTGGTTTTACTTTTTGAATGGGAAACAAAGAAATCATATAATTTGGCAGGCTACGTTGAACGGTTCATGAAAAAAATCAGGGCAAACGGGAAAAAATTCGATGTATCATCGAACGATAGAATAAATCAAAAAAACATTGAACACAATCTTCTTTTCTCGTTTGTTCGAGGTGAAAAAGATAGTCGGGTTGCGAATGTGGTGTTCTTCAAGGCAAACGTTGAAGCAAATGAAGTAATTCGATATTTTCGCTGATTTTGAATTGTCGTGCAAGACCTAAAGAGCCTGTATATTCGATTTTGAACAGTGTATTGTTTGCATAGTTCGAGCTAGGTATTAGTATTGAGTATTGAAATGGACTGTTTTGCTTGGGTCACCCCGTGTTATATTTATACAGGGTGTTTCAAAAAAAGGTGACCCCCTCTCTAGGATAAATAAAAAACTGAAAAATAATAGGGGTTTTTTCAGTAAAAAATTTTCGTAACGGCATCCGTTACGAAATTTTTTTTCTGAAAACTATTAGTTTTCAGTTTTCTATCTATCCTAGGGATGGGGTCACCTTTTTTTTGAAACACCCTGTATATATTATTGAAGTAGAATAAAAAAAATAAAAATGGGTTCTCATTAAAAAAAAAAACGGGTATTGCGATTTTTGTCGTGACTGGCTTTGACAATGAAATCGAAACACCCTGTATGTTCAATTTAATTTTTCATTAACCGAGGAGAAGCATTGGTAAGTCCTCTGATAGAAGCTAGAAAATTGGAAAATTTCATGCAAGAATTTTGAAGTTATTGGAATGTTGCTCTTCTCGAGATAATTTGAATTTTTTTTTTTATTTCGGACAAATTTCATAGGGGAAATATGCGAATGATGCATTAAAGCAATTGGAATAATCTAACCAACTCACTTCTTGAATCTATACTACATGTATACAGAGATAGTTCATTATTTGTCTGAAATCTGATATGATGAGCAAATAGTTGAATTACTTTCCATACGACCCTCGTACCTCGTGAATTTTATTCAATTCGGAATACCTGTTATTTCACGAGTCACGAAAATATTTAATATATATATATATTCTTATGAAGAAGAGAGCTAAAATAATACAATAAATGTTGAAACAAAAAGTACCTAAGCTGAGGTAAAAAAAGAACGGGGTATCATAACATTCTTTGTATGATACTATAGAATCATACGATACTATCATCACTAGTATCATACGATACTGTACAGCCAGGGGAAAAAACCTCAGCCGAAAAAACCTGCCTCCCCGTAAACGAAATAACATAAAATATCAAATATTAGGAAAATCTTGAAAGACATCAGTGTGATCATCTTCATGTTATCCGTCGATGGGCTCGGATACACAGATTCTTCCCAAAACGACTCGTAATTCTTAATCTGAAATGAAAAAAGACAAAAGCAAAAAAGAAACCGATTATTCAGAATAAATCGAATGCATTTTGGAAATGCATTTGCTACTTTCGAAAAACATCAACATTAAGATTTCTTGGCCAAATAATGTTCGGAGGTTTATGAATATTTATGAGAGAAATGTCACAAAATTTGAAAGAAATGACAAAAAAACTCCTTCAATTTCCCCTTTCCGAAAGGGGAAATATTTAATGATAAGGTGTCTCCCGATATAGTTCATTGAGGAGTGGAAGCTGAAAATATGCGGATATTTTACAAAGATTCTTCTCACAATTTCACGAAATTCGAATTATCATTCGAGAATGTTTAACAATTCCGTATTAATATAGATATATTTTAGGTTAGGAAAATCGGAGAAGTCAAGTTGCTGTATTTGACATATTGAAGTGTTTACACGTATTACATACCTGCCAACAATACCAATTTTATCTTGTCTGCTAGCCATGATTTCAACAATATCTTTTCACTGTGTCACAGAACAGAATGGAATTTTTACCGATAATACGAACTGTTGCTATCTCCGTCGAGATAAATTTCTGAATTATATAAACAACTTCACTTCAATCGAGTTATATCATAATTGAGTGCATACGTACGACAACGATATCTTAACAGTGTCATACATATTTACCTGTATCCTCGGGGCTAAAATTAATAGATAAAAAGACGAGATGATGAAATGTAGGTTAGGAAACTATTTTTTTTTTACAGACGTGCTGGAATAACTAATTTTGTAGTAGTTTTTGCGTAGTTCATCCAAATAATTAATAATTTAATTTCATCCCCGTTGAAATGGTTATTTATTCAAGTTTTTCTTTCGAAATAATCGCATTCTCGAAGATAACTTGATATTTCTCAAAAATGCCCATGGATCTGTGTATTTGTTTTGTATCGCAATTTATGATTTTCGATAACAACATTTAATCAATGTGTCAAAACAAATACTGAAGTTGTTTATCCTTATTCAATTGTTTCATGAAAAGAAGATTAAAATAGCTATGTATTCGTGTATTCAGAGCGCAAAAGGGAGAAACAATGAATTTGCTCACATGATGTGTAAAATAAATTCAGTCTTATTTGAACTAATACTTTCTAAATCTGCAGTAAAATACAGTGTGTTTCATAAGAAAAAAACATATGTTTGGTTCATATACCACTTTATTGAGACACCCCGTATTTTTCAAAACGATATCAGAATATAGACCCAATTGACTATTATGATTCCGCGTTGAAAAAATCCGAAAATTTGACTAGTTAAAAGCCCGGTGAAACAACTATGAAACCTTCTCCAAATACATGATAAATTTTACAATCTGGCAACGCTTTTGCGAATTTGACGTGATCTCTCAAGGTCACTTGTGGATTCTGTCATTCTGTGTTTACTATTTACCCAGCGGTAAATCAGGTTTATCAATTCGGTTTTTTATATAATATTTCAAAAGCATACTATATTTTATATATAGTGAATAAATAGAATGAGCAACAGCTGACACGTTTCCTTACAAGGTAAGCAAACATTATTTTCAAATTCCCTATTATTTTCGAAGTCAATGCCTTGTCTAGGACTTTTTCAATGAATAATTATTATTGGTAAGTACGAACCAGAGTTATTCTTCAAGCTGCTACATTCAGCTTACGATAACGTAAATTAATAATTGAATTAGTCCTGTTTGAATTGGCCAGTCAATATCAACAATAGATAGCTTTTTATTCATTAAGATGAAATATAACCTCTCAACTCATTCAACATTCACTATTATTGCAGATGAAACGATATCTTTCTGGGAGTGAATGTGCATACTACCTCTGTACAAAGAACTCTAGGAATTCTCCTGGACTTCGAAAATTTTCATTTCCTGTTAAGGATGATGAACGTTTAGAGAAGTGGATACAAAACAGTGGTAATTATTATCTAAACAAGTTTCTCTTATCAAATCCTCGGAATTGATGTTTGCTTTTTTTCAGGTAACCCTGACTTGCGATCTTTGAGTCCTAAAAGCCTACGTCGCAGGTTCATCTGCAGTGAACACTTCTCTAAAGAAAATTTCCTTTCTAAAAATTTAACTAGAGATGCAGTTCCAATCAATTATAGATTTGTTACATCAATCCCAAGCAGCAGGAGTGAAGTATTCACAGATAGTTGTTTACAGAGTGCCTCCAAAGAAGTAAACTTGTTAACTATGCAAGTAAGGCTATTAAACTCTGGCCCTACAACTTGAATGCTTGTAGAGCAAAGTATTTTGGAAGCTATCAACAATTTAATGATTAGCCCTAAAAGAAACCCGATAAATGTGACAATGATGAGAAGAAAAATATTTGTTGTGCCAAGTCTCCTAACATCTTTCAGTCCATTTGCTTAGACTCTTGGTTTCGCTTGGAAAGACAGCTACATGTTGCAAATGAAAAAGAATAAAAATCGTGTTAACATTTTGCATGTGAGCAATTTTTTTAATTTTGGGATTATTATCAAGCAATTGTTGTGATTTTGAAATAACCATGATAACTAAAAGTGCTGCAATTAAAAAAGATGAGAGTAAAATAATTATAATGTTTTTGTACTCAGCCTGTAAGTATTTGAAAGACCTTCAAATTGAGATATCATATAAAATACTTTCCCATTAAAAAAAATCTACACTGATGAAATAAAATCAGGGATCAAGAAAAGATCTAAATATTTTGGGTGTTGTACAAGAAATGACAAAAAAGGAAATTGTAGCTCTGGGTTCCTTGCTTTTGGATAAGAAAATAAAATAATAAGATAAAATCAAAACAAATTAATATGCACTAAAAAGTAAAAAATAATTAATAATTCTATCACTCGAAAAAATACCTACTCACTTAAAATCTAAATCAACACATACCTATGAATAACAAACAAATAATCAACAAAATATTCATTAGAGTTCACGTATGTAAAATTAAATGAAAAATATTAGACTACTTGAAAGTCAATCAAGTATTATTATTACTATAATGTAATGTACATGGTGGTCAGATTTCGATGTTTTAGTACTACATCTCCTAAATTAAGCGAGATAGACAAAAAGTAATATACAACTCAAATTGCTGAAAACCGCTTTTCGCTAAGGTGTCTGGTTTCCATACAACAGGGTGATTTTGGAATTTGGCCATTTATTATAATTGGCTATAACTTCCACAGTGTTACTGCTACGCTCTCGAAATAAAAACATCTTTAGTGGAGTTTTTTCCGTACATTTTACCTGTGCTATCAAAATTTAAGTGCCTCTTGAAATTTTAGAGAAATTAAAAAAAATAATTTTTTTCAAATGGAAACCATGCATAATGTGCTATGATGATTTCCAATAGACTTAGACAATTTTAAAAATATATCATGATATACCTCCGACCTTAAATATCGAAATTCCGAAAAAACAGCTTTCAATTAACAAAATCAAAGAGGGTTTTGATTTTGATTCATTTCTTTTCACCTAAGGAAGTCATACAACTTGACCGTGCTTTAAATATGTTGACCAAAAAGTGTTTTTTTTCAGAATTTTCATATTCAAGCTCGAAATATATCATGGTATATATTTTTGGAATTGTCTAAGAAAAGTCTATTGAAAATCATCATAGCACACTACGATTTCCATTTGAAAAAAATTAATTTTTTTAATTTCTCTAAAATTTGAAGAGGCACTCAATTTCGATAGCACTGGTAAAAAGTACTGCGGAAGTTATAACCAATTATAATAATTGGCCAAATTGCAAAATCACCCTGTAGCATGGAATCTAGACACCTTAGCGACTCGCGGTTTTCAGCAATTTATGTTCCTCGAAAAAAGAGAACAAATGACATGTATATTCCTTTTTTTCTATCTCGCTTAATTAAGGAGATGTAGTACTAAAAAATCGAAATTTGACTACCCTGTACTCACAATAGAATATATCCAAGATTTCATAAAATATTCAAGGTAATAGCTAGCCTTCTGAAATTATTTAAGACATAACTTCTCAAAACGGCATTTTAATATTAAAAAAATATTCTCTTCAGACCTATTAATTCAAACTAACAACTAGAACTGTATACAATAGCGATATTCATTAAAGGAATTAAGTCAAGGGATTACAAGTTTTAAATTTAAAATTTTGGGGGTTGTTTATCAAAAGAATGTCTTGAACTCATATCTGTATGAGAATACCTACCACGTCGAAAAAAAATTGACAAAAATAGTCTAGTCTGGTGAAATCACTGGAAAAAGTGCATTTACTCCGCAGTTTCAGAAATGTATAATTTAATTATAGTTATTCATCAAAATGTCAATCCTACATGAAACAACGATTCTATGGCTATAGGGAATATGCATGTATTTTTTTAATTCATTTTTCGCAACGTTACAACGTCGTAAAAAAGATTAAAACCTTTTTAAATGCTCAAAAAAAAATTTTGTTTAAAATTCAAAACATCGATAACAGTTTAAACGCCGCAATTTTTCGCGGGTCTTTAATAACGTCACAAACCACGTCCAGTGTTTGTTTACTTCGCTTGAACCAATAGTTTCGGATATATTTTACATATTTTCAATTCTAATAGTTATTTACATAATGGAAAAAGCTAAAAAACCTTTTTATAGATATTGTCTTGTGCCAATGTGCAAGAATACTATTAGAAGTACGCCGGACAAAGTGTTCTTTCCTGTTCCAAAAGATGAGAAAACTCGAAAACAGTGGTGTAAAGTTATGAAAAGGGATAAAATATCTTCGAAATCATGTTTACATTGTTGTGAAGACCACTTTGACGTAAGTACATGTATTAATCTCAAATAACTAGCATAGTGAGAAATGGCCAAAAGTTGATATTTACTGAAATCCACTAGTTGAAGGATTTGATTAACGTTCGTTTAAAAAACTTATCTTATCTCTTCTCTTTTCTTATTATGATTCTACTTGGAATGTTTTCAGATTAAAGAAGATACAGAAAATTATGTTCAGTATAGCATAATGAGTCAAGAAGGAGAAAAAGTTTCACTTCGGTTGAAAAAGGGTGTTGTGCCTCATAAATTCCAGTGCCAAAAGAGGAATATGCCATCACCCCTCGTGAGAATGGGTGCTTTTAAGAAACAGAAGTTAGCACTCATGAGAGAATCTCTCTCAGATGTTGCTGCTGGAAGTAGTAATGATCCAGAATTTTGTGAATCTCAAGAAACGAGTGTTCATGAAGCAGAGCCAAGTTCCTCTCAAACTAAAATATGTGATAACTCGGATAAATTACACTGTGATGAAGCTGTCCAAGTAAATATCAAATCCAATTTTAGAAGTAGAGGTATAAATGTAAATATTATATTGGAGAAAAAAAGTGTAGCGCTATCTCCTATTCCACCTTCTCCATCAAAAGATATGGCACCAAGCACATCAGCTGTTGCAACAGTTGCAAAAGAAAAACACACAGACAACCCAATTGATGAAATGTCTATTTCATCTAATTCGTCAGCGATAACTCAGGATTATGAACCCTCCAGTTCATCGGATTTGAGTTGGATGCAAGAGGATTCAGAGGATGAAAAACACCTCAAAAGTGTAATGCGCTCTAACATGCAAATGTATAGAGAAGGAACCGAGAATGTTTTTGGGTTACCACAAAAGTCTTATCATTTGATAAAACTTTTAAGTGAGAATGTTCCCCTTCGTACAATCGATATTTTCATTACTTAAAAAAAATTAAATTGACTCCTTTGGTATACTAGCGATGCATTTTGGATATTCTCAGAGCAACATTAGTGGAATATTTTCAAGAAGTATACCTCTAATAGCTGCAAAGATGAAAGACTTGGTTGAATGATCAACACCATCAGAGATACATAGAAATTTACCAATATCATTCAGAGCAAGGTATGCAAATGTGGTTTCTATCATTGATTGCCTAGAAATTCAAATAGAAAAGCCGTCGAAACAATCCACCAGTCACTCACTTGGTCACAATATCATAAATCCAATACCTGAAAGTACCTGATTTCATGTACACCTGGTGGATTAGTCAATTTCATCTCTGATGGTTACGATGGAAGAGCAATGAAATGAAAAATATTATACTACTTGAAAGTTAATCAAGTATTATTATTACTATAATGTAATGTATAGGCTGGTCGGTTTTCAATGTTTTAGTACTACATTTCCTTAATCAAGCGAGATAGAACAAAAGTAATATACATGGCATGTTCTCTTTTTTCCAGAAACTCAAATTGCTGAAAACCGCTTTTCGCTAAGGTGTCTGGTTTCCATACTACAGGGTGATTTTGGAATTTGGCCATTTATTATAATTGGCTATAACTTCCACAGTGTTACTGCTTCTCTCTCGAAATAAAAACATCTTTAGTGGAGTTTTTTCAGTACTTACTACAAGTGCTATCAAAATTTTAGTGCCCCTTCAAATTTTAGAGAAATTGAAAAAATTTTTTTCAAATGGAAACCATAGTGTGCTATGATGATTTTCAATAGACTTTTCTTAGACAATTTCAAAAATATATCATATATCAAATATATCATATATCCTAGCTTAAATATCGAAAATTCCGAAAAAACACTTTTCGATTAACAAAATCAAAGAGGGTTTTGATTTTGATTCATTTCGTTTCACCTGAGGAAGTCATACAACTTGACCGTGCTTTAAATAAGTTGACCAAAAAGTGTTTTTTTCAGAATTTTCATATTCAAGCTTGGAAATATATCATGGTATATATTTTTGGAATTGTCTAAGAAAAGTCTATTGAAAATCATCATATCACACTACTACATTTGAAAATTTTTTAATTTCTCCAAAATTTGAAGAGGCACTGAAATTTCGATAGCACTGGTAAAAAGTACTGAAAAAACGAATAATTGGCAAAATTTTAAAATCACCCCTGTTGCATGGAAACTAGACACCTTAGGGACTCGCGGTTTTCAGCAATTTATGTTTCTCGAAAAAAGAGAACATGACATCTATATTACTTTTTTTCTATCTCCCTCAATTTAGGAGATGTACTAAAACATCGAAATCTAACCACCCTCTACTCACAATAGGATATATCCAAGATTTCATAAAATATTCAAGGTAATAGCTAGCCTTCTGAAATTATTTAAGACATAACTTCTCAAAACGGCATTTTAATATTAAAAAAATATTCTCTTCAGACCTATTAATTCAAACTAACAACTAGAACTGTATACAATAGCGATATTCATTAAAGGAATTAAGTCAAGGGATTACAAGTTTTAAATTTAAAATTTTGGGGGGTTGTTTATCAAAAGAATGTCTTGAACTCATATCTGTATGAGAATACCTACCACGTCGAAAAAAAATTGACAAAAATAGTCTAGTCTGGTGAAATCACTGGAAAAAGTGCATTTACTCCGCAGTTTCAGAAATGTATAATTTAATTATAGTTATTCATCAAAATGTCAATCCTACATGAAACAACGATTCTATGGCTATAGGGAATATGCATGTATTTTTTTAATTCATTTTTCGCAACGTTACAACGTCGTAAAAAAGATTAAAACCTTTTTAAATGCTCAAAAAAAAATTTTGTTTAAAATTCAAAACATCGATAACAGTTTAAACGCCGCAATTTTTCGCGGGTCTTTAATAACGTCACAAACCACGTCCAGTGTTTGTTTACTTCGCTTGAACCAATAGTTTCGGATATATTTTACATATTTTCAATTCTAATAGTTATTTACATAATGGAAAAAGCTAAAAAACCTTTTTATAGATATTGTCTTGTGCCAATGTGCAAGAATACTATTAGAAGTACGCCGGACAAAGTGTTCTTTCCTGTTCCAAAAGATGAGAAAACTCGAAAACAGTGGTGTAAAGTTATGAAAAGGGATAAAATATCTTCGAAATCATGTTTACATTGTTGTGAAGACCACTTTGACGTAAGTACATGTATTAATCTCAAATAACTAGCATAGTGAGAAATGGCCAAAAGTTGATATTTACTGAAATCCACTAGTTGAAGGATTTGATTAACGTTCGTTTAAAAAACTTATCTTATCTCTTCTCTTTTCTTATTATGATTCTACTTGGAATGTTTTCAGATTAAAGAAGATACAGAAAATTATGTTCAGTATAGCATAATGAGTCAAGAAGGAGAAAAAGTTTCACTTCGGTTGAAAAAGGGTGTTGTGCCTCATAAATTCCAGTGCCAAAAGAGGAATATGCCATCACCCTCGTGAGAATGGGTGCTTTTAAGAAACAGAAGTTAGCACTCATGAGAGAATCTCTCTCAGATGTTGCTGCTGGAAGTAGTAATGATCCAGAATTTTGTGAATCTCAAGAAACGAGTGTTCATGAAGCAGAGCCAAGTTCCTCTCAAACTAAAATATGTGATAACTCGGATAAATTACACTGTGATGAAGCTGTCCAAGTAAATATCAAATCCAATTTTAGAAGTAGAGGTATAAATGTAAATATTATATTGGAGAAAAAAAGTGTAGCGCTATCTCCTATTCCACCTTCTCCATCAAAAGATATGGCACCAAGCACATCAGCTGTTGCAACAGTTGCAAAAGAAAAACACACAGACAACCCAATTGATGAAATGTCTATTTCATCTAATTCGTCAGCGATAACTCAGGATTATGAACCCTCCAGTTCATCGGATTTGAGTTGGATGCAAGAGGATTCAGAGGATGAAAAACACCTCAAAAGTGTAATGCGCTCTAACATGCAAATGTATAGAGAAGGAACCGAGAATGTTTTTGGGTTACCACAAAAGTCTTATCATTTGATAAAACTTTTAAGTGAGAATGTTCCCCTTCGTACAATCGATATTTTCATTACTTAAAAAAAATTAAATTGACTCCTTTGGTATACTAGCGATGCATTTTGGATATTCTCAGAGCAACATTAGTGGAATATTTTCAAGAAGTATACCTCTAATAGCTGCAAAGATGAAAGACTTGGTTGAATGATCAACACCATCAGAGATACATAGAAATTTACCAATATCATTCAGAGCAAGGTATGCAAATGTGGTTTCTATCATTGATTGCCTAGAAATTCAAATAGAAAAGCCGTCGAAACAATCCACCAGTCACTCACTTGGTCACAATATCATAAATCCAATACCTGAAAGTACCTGATTTCATGTACACCTGGTGGATTAGTCAATTTCATCTCTGATGGTTACGATGGAAGAGCAATGAAATGAAAAATATTATACTACTTGAAAGTTAATCAAGTATTATTATTACTATAATGTAATGTATAGGCTGGTCGGTTTTCAATGTTTTAGTACTACATTTCCTTAATCAAGCGAGATAGAACAAAAGTAATATACATGGCATGTTCTCTTTTTTCCAGAAACTCAAATTGCTGAAAACCGCTTTTCGCTAAGGTGTCTGGTTTCCATACTACAGGGTGATTTTGGAATTTGGCCATTTATTATAATTGGCTATAACTTCCACAGTGTTACTGCTTCTCTCTCGAAATAAAAACATCTTTAGTGGAGTTTTTTCAGTACTTACTACAAGTGCTATCAAAATTTTAGTGCCCCTTCAAATTTTAGAGAAATTGAAAAAATTTTTTTCAAATGGAAACCATAGTGTGCTATGATGATTTTCAATAGACTTTTCTTAGACAATTTCAAAAATATATCATATATCAAATATATCATATATCCTAGCTTAAATATCGAAAATTCCGAAAAAACACTTTTCGATTAACAAAATCAAAGAGGGTTTTGATTTTGATTCATTTCGTTTCACCTGAGGAAGTCATACAACTTGACCGTGCTTTAAATAAGTTGACCAAAAAGTGTTTTTTTCAGAATTTTCATATTCAAGCTTGGAAATATATCATGGTATATATTTTTGGAATTGTCTAAGAAAAGTCTATTGAAAATCATCATATCACACTACTACATTTGAAAATTTTTTAATTTCTCCAAAATTTGAAGAGGCACTGAAATTTCGATAGCACTGGTAAAAAGTACTGAAAAAACGAATAATTGGCAAAATTTTAAAATCACCCCTGTTGCATGGAAACTAGACACCTTAGGGACTCGCGGTTTTCAGCAATTTATGTTTCTCGAAAAAAGAGAACATGACATCTATATTACTTTTTTTCTATCTCCCTCAATTTAGGAGATGTACTAAAACATCGAAATCTAACCACCCTCTACTCACAATAGGATATATCCAAGATTTCATAAAATACTTCAAGGTAATAGCTAGCCTTCTGAAATAATTTAAGACATAATTTCTCAAAACGGCCTTTCAATATTAAAAAAATATTCTCTTCAGACCGATTAATTCAAACGCGTCATATTTTCGCGGGCGTTGAGGACGTCACGTTATATTATATGTTTACAAATCGCCCACAGATGAGTTAAAGGTTAAAGGTAGTTGAAGAAGCTAGGTACGCGATATTTATTTATATTTTTCGTTGTCAAGCCATGAATCAACAGCGAAAATCTACGTATAAGTATTGTCTTGTACCTATGTGCAAAAATACAACAAAAAGTGCACCTGACAAAATATTTTTCTTAGTGCCAAAAGGAGGTATGAGAGACAAATGGTGTAAACTCATGAGAAGAGATAAAGTAGCACCAACATCTCCTTTCTATTGTTGTGAAGATCATTTTGATGTGAGTATGATGAATATAATAACCTCGAAATGTTACTAGAAGTTATTTTACTAAGTATATATAGAACAACGTTGTCTTTGATCATCATTAGCTTTTTCATGTAGAATTCCGTGAATATTCACCCAAATTTTCCGTTTTAGTTGGAAGAAGATACAGCCGATTATATGCGATATAAAATCATGTGTCTACAAGAAGGGCATAAAAGGACATTACACTTGAAAAAGAATGTGGTGCCACATAAATTTGAGTGTCAGAAAAAAGCCAAACTACCTCCATTAGTGGGCAAAGGTGCACTCAAAAGGAAAAAATTGCCACTTGTGCAAGCAGCTGTTTCAAGAAATGTCGATCCTACTGATATTTATAAACCGAGCCCGAGTACTTCTTCGGTAAATGTTTCTGTTATTTACAGTACTACTGGAAAGTGTTCAAGTAGTACTGATATTTTTGAACCAGGCCTAAGAACTTCTTTAGTGAATGTTTAAGATATTTACTGTTCCACTGAAAAGTGCTCATGTAATACATCACGTGGGGAATGTAATAGAGTCATCGACAAAGCCATTTAAGCAAACCGACATATAAATCATAGGATGCAACCTTATCGCCATCAAAAGAAACTCTTTCAGTTATTTTATATCTCATTAACACTATAAAAACAATTAGATTTTATGATGGAGCCGAAAACAATTCCTTCAGACCTTCACACGATAATGACATTAAGTATTGACATATAATCTGATGTCACATGTTACCTAACCAATAACATTGCGTTCGAGAATTTCGAATTTCGCGAGCTTTATTTTGCATCTTTCTTCAATTATTTTTAATTACGTGATTAATTTACTCTATTTCAGTATCGTAATGAGTAACAGTATTAAAAGTTGTGCTGTAATGAAACTCATTACAGCATTTTTTTCAGTTATATTTTTCGTTTTGTGGTTGTCAGTACTGACCTCCGAACCTATCAATTATCAAATCAATTGAAATTCCATTATCTGTCAAATTTGGTAAGTCACACCAACTGCCAAGATGCAATACTAAAGTCACTACTCTGAATTTTTATTTGAATTTCGAGGGCATTTCAAATCATGACTGAAATAGAGAAAATATCGTCTAATACTAGTTGCAGAAGACATAATTATGCCTTCTGAGTGTTGGAATTCCAACACGAATGCTAAATTCGAAAGCATGAGTGTTTCAGTGATATTTTTCGTTTTGTGGTTGTCAACTCTGACTTCCAATCCTATCAATTTTCAACACACGTCAATTCAAATTCTGTAATCTGTCAAATGTCGTAACAGTCACACCAACTGCCAAGATACAGTACAAAAGTCACTAGGATGTATAATCTGAATTTTTCATTGAATTTCGACTGTATTTCACAAAACTTGACTGCAATAGGGAAAATATCGTCTAATACTCATTGCAGAAAGCATAATTATGCCTTCTGAGTGTTGGAATTCCAACACGAATGCTAAATTCGAAAGCATGAGTGTTCAGTTATATTTTTCGTTTTGTGGTTGTCAACTCTGACTTCCAATCTTATCAATTTTCAAATCAAATCAATTCAAATTCCGTAATCTGTCGAATTTTGTTACAGTCACACCAACTGCCAAGATACAATACAAAAGTCAGTAGGATGTATAATCTGAATTTTTCATTGAATTTCGACCAATACTCGTTGCAGAAGGCAATTCCAACACCCATGCTTTCGAAAACTCGCTCCTTCGGAACCCATTCTGCAACTTGTTTTGGAATATACTATTGGTGCATATACCACTTTCTTGATACTCCCTGAACATTTCTAAATAATTTAAGAATATAGACCCAATTAACCCTTATGGTTCCGCGTTGAAAAAATCCGAAAATGTTACTAATTTTGCCTGGTGAAAAAACCTGTATATAGACGAGTATAAATCTTTCTCCAAATACATGATAAATTTTCAAATCTGGCAACGCAGCTGAGAACGCAGAGAGAGACAGAGAAGAAGGATAGCGCTACTCCGGTCCGGGAATAAAATCATTTACCATCTACTTGGCCGAATTTGACGTCAAAACCGTGTCCGGGAAAGAGTTTGTGCTGATTACTCTTAATAATATTTGGCGTTCTGTGATCTGTGATATTCTGAATTGATATTTATAGGTTTGGTTATTGTCTTCAAAATATATAGAACATCTATCGCAGTTTTTTCGTGCAATTTGTTCGAAAATGGTTGAATCTTGCAGTGCATTGAATTGTGTTAGTAGACGATCAAAAGGTGTCAGAATGAAGTTTCACAGGTTGGTTTCGGTAGATTTGATCTATTAAGGTTTTCAACTGAACATTCAATTAAATATCTTCATATTCAGGATCCCTAAAGACCCAGAAATGAGGAAGTTATGGTTACATTCAATAGGAAGAGTAAACTATAATCCAAGTGCGTCATCAGTGATATGTGAAAAACATTTCACTTCAGAAGATTATGAAGTAAATGTTTACGGGAACAGGGTACTAAAAAAGACAGCTGTTCCAACAGCATTTTATCCCAATCATCTGAAAGAAGAACTTGAACAACGAAGGGTTTTGGAGATAAAACCTGAAGATACAATCTCGAATAGATGCAATGATAGGGGACATATTTCACCACTTGCAGATGAAACATTGGACATAGAAGAGGTGGTTGAGAATCCCAAAAACATCGAACTGAGAGTTAAAAATTTGTTTGAGGTCGGTCCTTCAAATTTGGAAGAAGAAAAAATGTAAAATGAGGTAGAGACATTCTGCATTTTCTCCTGATTCATTATTATTTGTTTATTTTTGTAGTAGGAGAAGAGAACCCGTATTTTTCGGGGATTTCCAGTATTCCGATTTGGATGATATTCAGCGAAGGAACAGGTTTTGGAAAATAGCTCAAGAAACCCTTTACAAGAACAAAAAAGTGATTAAGTATAACCAGTGCAAAATAAGGAGACAAAGTCAAAAAATTACTGATCTAAAAAGTTTATTAAATGAATTACTCAAAGGAAAGAAAATATCTTCAACTCAGGCATTAGTGTTAAAGGTAGATTTCTGATAGTAATTTATTTTCATCCAAGCTCATTCACCTGAAGAGTTTTACATCATTACAATCTGCGTCCGCGTCGTAATCAGGCAGCTCAATTCAGCGAGAACAACTCCTGAAGATGCCAGACGCTCGAACTGGCGAAACGTCGAGAATGAATCCACGATGACGGCCGAAATGCTCAAAAAGCAAGTGACGTTGGTGGCAGCGAAAGCCTCAACCAATTCAGTTACAAAATTGTTTAAAAACAATACTTGAACTACAAATAAATTATACCCATATTCCCTATTCGTCTTTTTTTTATTGACTCGAGTGTATCAATTATTAAGAGAATATTATCTTGACAATTTTAAGTACATACTGTAATGTTTTTCATTTAAATTTCTTGGGGTAAACTCTAAAAGATGTCTTGATCGTTGTTTGTTATTCATACAGGGTGTACCAAGTTCGACGGCCTATTAGACGTTTCTGGAGAACTGGACCCATTTGAAATATGAAAATTGGGATTTTGTTATTGTTTGACATTATCTACCGATCTAAAATATTCTTGGAGCCTGACCACTTTCAGTTATACAGGGAGTGAAAAAAAAATTTTCAAATTTTTTTTTTGTCGAATTTGATAGAGTATGCATTCATATTCAAATCATTGCGTTCGTCGAAATACTTTCCAAAATATCGAAAAAAAAACTGAAAAAAAAAGGGAGATAAGAGTATTCGGTATTATGTTTGTTATTCCTAACCTAGATATCGTAAGCAATAACTGTTTTCACATTTTTGAAGGCGAAGATTGTGGAAATATTGTACATTTTCAGAATTTTGAATAACCAGCCACAGGGTGTTCCAAATGTTGGTTCAAAAATTGGGATAAAGATTGGCTCATAACTTTCGATTTTCAAATTAGAACCCTTTTTTTATGATTACGTTGGATTCTGCGAAGAAAAATGATGATAATGTTCTAACTTGTTGATGCTCTTAAAATGAATAGTTCTTGAGTTATTTGGGATTTTCTGATTTTATGTCGTACGTAGCGTCAAATTCATGAAATCTGTTCCATATCAACAATGATAAATGAATTTAGAGAAGAGGTAGTTACTAGTGAGTTATTGGAATAATTTATCTTCTATGACCAAGGTCATTGTTGATATGAAACAGATTCTAGAATTTGACGGTACGTACGACATGAAATCAGGACATCCTGAATAATTCAAGAATTATTAATTTTAGGAGCATTAACATGTGGGAACATTATCATCATTTTTCTTCGCACAATCCAACGCAATCATAAAAAACTAGGGTTCTGATTTGAAAAACGAAAGTTATAGACCAATCTTGATCCCAATTTTTGAACCAACATTTGGAATACCCTGTGACGAGTTTTTCAAAATTCTGAAAACGTACGATATTTCCACAGTCTTCGCCTTCAAAAATGTGAAAACGGTTTGTGCTTACGATATCTAGGCTAGGAATTACAAACATAATACCGAATACTCTTATCTCCCTTTTTTCTTCAGTTTTTTCTCAATATTTTGGAAAGTATTTTGACGCATACAACGATTCGAGCACGAATTTATGCAGAATTGCATACTATATCAAATTCGAAATAAAAAAAAATTTAAAAAATTTTTTTTTCGCTCCCTGTATAACTGAAACTGGTCAGGTTCCAAGAATATTTTAGATCGGTAGGTAATGTCAAACAATATCATAATACCAATTTTCAGATTTCAAATAGGTCCAGTTCTCCAGAAACGCCTAACAGCCCATCAAACTTGGTACACCCTGTAGATATGTATGGATGTATATTTGATGCGGGTACCTATACCTACCTTTTTTCGTGGTAATAACGCAATTATGCTTTTACTTTTTAATGCGAATACTTTATTTTAATCGTTTTTTTCTGTAATTTTTATTTATTCGTCTCTTTTCATAATGACCTATCAAAAAACAACAGATCCGATTCACTGTCCATAAATACAACTGGTGCTTGTTCGTGATATAGATTTGAAAAAAATCAGAATGCAGAATTGACATCATGAACAATCTTTTGCACGCTATATGAGAGGATTATAATCAGTATATTGCTTTACTAGTAATACAACATAATTCTGTCAATTTTATTATTATAAATTTTGGTTCCATTCTAGAACGAAGATTGTATCATAATTATTCTTATTACTCTGATTTTGTAAAAAATTTCACTTTATCGTTGAAATAGTCTTTTTTTATTTCGGAGTTGTTTGCATCTGGAATAAACTAAATAAAAATTAAAATAATTTTCAGGAAATCCACGACGACGATGAAGAGGATCCGATCCAAGGAGATAATATATCAAATACAGGGGAACCCCAATCAAAAATATCGAAGCCAAACGTTGAATTGGAAAAGACCCTGATTGAAGAGGAAGAAAACCCCGAACTGAGGACTTTTTGCGACTTCATTTATCAAAAAATGAACAGCTTCGATGAAGCGACCTACAATTTAGTACAACATGAAATTATGCAGGTCATCAGTCAGGCCGAAGAAACAAAGTTTTGTAATGATATAGAAATTTCGGAAACAAACGAATCATTCCCGAGTGATATTGACATAGAACACTGCAAGCTGGAGCCTGAAGACATAGATGAAACTGACATTTGTAAGTATGAGATTGACATAGATGAAAGCGACAGTTGCATGTACACTTGTAAGCTCGAGACTGAAGAAAAAGTTGAGGGAACTTGATGATGGTCCAGATCTAGATGTTGGAAAATTCTACGATTACAGAAACTCATTTCAAATGGTTCCTGTTGAAACTTGGAAGTGTCTTACTGCAAAAATCGTATTGTATTAAAAAATACGGATAACATCTGTTGTATTTTGTAATGAACAATCTACGTTCCAAACCAGCTGATACTCAGATAATATCCAAGTTTGATTCAGGAATTTTTATATGTTTTGATGAAATGTTTTTTTCTTTTCGTGATACTGTGATAATTTTTTATATCACGAACAAATCTGTGTCAGTAATCATTATACTGTCGATAATTCTTGTACGAAGAATTATCAAGGAAAATCCTCTCACTCATTTTCAAAGTAATTTTTCGTATTTTTTTTTTTTAATTTGACATTTCTCACCCCTCTAGTTTATTTTTCAAAATGTGAATATATGGATTATGATACTTCAAATGAAAGGTTATTTCATTACCTATTCAGCGATGTGGCTAAAAGTAATAATAATAATAATAATAATAATAATATTTATTGATCCCGAAAAATACATCTATGTATATAGGACAAGTCAAAGGCAATTCATATCAGATAACAATGAAATCAACTAATTAACTAAAATTAACACTGATATCATCCTCCAGAAACTCTTTCACAGAATAATATGCCTTCTTTTGAAGGAACGATTTCATGGTTGTCCTGAAGGATTTAGTTGGCATAACTCTCAGATGATGCGGTAGGTGATTATAAAATTTTATGCTCTGGTATGAAGGGGAGCACTCAAATTTGGCCGTTCGATGTTTCGGCAGGAAGAAAGTTGATTGACTTCTCGTCTCATAACTATGAAAATCCGACAGTTTTGAGAAGTCAGCCTCATTATCCTTCAAGTGAATCAAGCATCTATATAAATATACACATGGAACAGTCAAAATGCCTGAACTCATGAATACAGGTTTACATGATTCCCTAGGCTTAACATTAAACATCATTCTCAAAATGCGCTTTTGGAGAATGAGTACCCTGCTCAATTCCGCTGAACTACCCCAGAGAACAATGTTGTAGGCTATATGAGCATAAGCTAGACTGTAATAGACATTTATCAGTGTCGCGGTCGGTAAGGAATTCTTCACCTTGCTTAAGGCATAAAAAGCTTTGTTCAATTTCTTACAAACATGATCAATATGTTCAATCCATGACAATCCACTGTCCACATAAATACCAAGGAATTTTGTGCAAGACTTCGATGTTAAGGAACCGTCAACAATCAGTTGTCGGTCACCAGTACCCTGAGACCAAAGTATATCAAATCTGTCTTCGACACATTCAGAATGAGAGCATTTTTATGACACCAAGTATTGAAATATTCAACTATGCTAGAACATGAGCTGGAAAGCTCCTCAGGACTCTTTGCCTCGATACAAAATGACGTATCATCGACAAATATAATAATCGTCGCCACCGAAATATGTTCAGGCAGGTCATTAATGAACAATAGGAATAGTAAAGGTCCCAATACCGATCCCTGCGGAACCCCCATTGTAACATCACAGTCACCAGACCAGGCATCCTGAACTTTTACACGAAAAGTTCTATTTGAGAGGTAACTTTCTATCCAATCAAGAAATATGCCTCTAAATCCGAGTTTGTACAGTTTATTTAAAATGAAGTCAAACATGAGACAATCAAATGCTCTTGAGAGGTCAAAAAACAGGCCCGCCACAAAAAGGTCATTATCAAGGCTTTTATAGACACGTTCCATAAATGTAATAGCAGCCGATTGTGTAGATCTCCCATGCCGGAAACCATGTTGGCAGTCTGTCACTAGCTTGAACTTGTTTAGAAAACTCATAATGCGATTGAGAACAATTCTTTCGAAAATTTTAGAAAACACACTGAGAATGGATATTGGCCTGTAGTTGGCAATGTCACTAGGATCATGCTTTTTATAGACAGGTATGACAGTTGATATTTTTAATGCCGATGGAAACTTACTAGTAGATATAGAGTGATTAAATAAGAATGTCAGATGAGTAGCTATCGGTACTGCTATACACTTCAAAACTTTGGAAGAGATACGGTCGATACCGGTACTCTTTTTTGTTTTCATTAACTTGATAGCACTTATGACCTCGTCTTCCACAATAGGATAGAAAAAGAAATTACAATTTTTCATCTTTGAAGATGTGCAATCATTTGATATTGTACTACCAAAATGATGCAAAAGACTGACTCTATTAATTTTCGAGAAGTATTCCCCAAACGTCGTTACAACCTTCTCAGGTTCAGTGCATATATCACCATCAATGCTTATGCGTAGTTGTTTTTTTCCAGAAGGGGATTTGCCGAGCTCCTCCCTGACAATATTCCAAACTGTTTTATTTTTATTCTGTGCTAAATCTACTCTATTCTTCATATATGAGTACTTAGTTCTTCTAAGCAACTGCCTATAGTCGACTTTTGCCTGCTTATACATCGAATCTATGTTGGGCGAATTCAAGTTCACCTTCAACCAATATAGGTTCTTCAAGTCCAGGCTAACTTGCCTGACCTCATCGGACACCCAAGACTTCCTGAGAGTATTACTGGTAACACGCTTCAAAGGGCAACATAGTTCTAGTGAGTTCTGAATGATGAGCAAGAATTCACTGAAACATTCATCAACATCTGAAAAACAGTGAACTTTATCAAAATTGGAACTACAAATCAGGGCATACAAATCAGCAAGATTACGATCACTAAGACTACGAATTATTATTGGTTGTGGTTTTTCTTTCACAAATACGGGGTGGTATAGTTGACTTTCGAGTAGCATACCTTTATGATCGCTTATATGTGGCTCAAAAACCAGAGGGTTGAAAGTGGGAATGCTAGAATTAACAATTATATAATCTAATTTTGCAGTCTCCCTAGTAGGTTGAAGACATGAAACTCGTAGATTGAAGCTTCCAAGGAGATCAGTGAGAAGTTTCCGAGACATACAGCGATCATCTAAAAAATTTATATTGAAATCCCCACATAAATACAGACATTGGCCATCCCTACAACAGTGTTGTAAAACAAGAGATATTCTATCAAAGAATATTTCCAAACTACCAGAAGGTGGCCTATAAACACTAATGATACATATGGAAAAACCAGACAATAACACTCTTATGATACAAAACTCACAGTGCATTTCCTCACAATATTTGGACAGGTTAATATTTTCAAACTCTATACCTTTTTTGAGATAAATCACAGTGCCGCCATGTTGTCTAGTTGGTCTACAATAATATGCAGCCTGATTATAATTGTTTAAGACCGCGGTAGTGATACTGTCATCATCACACCAGTGTTCAGCTATGCTCACTACATCAGGATCCATGGTGGAAGAAAGCACTTCCAGGTTGTTCAACTTATTAGTAATACACTGGACGTTCAACTGTAGTAGCTTGAAACCACGACAGGAATCCATTCCATGAGATAGTCATTGATCCTTATTAGCTTTTTTGCGCTGGAAAAAATTGTGCACAATGGCTCTGTTGGGCCAGTTTGTTCCAATAAGGGCTCTGTCGTACTCATCAGTGGGGATCATCACCTTGAAAGATGCGTAGTCCTGCGGATACCTAGAAGATAATGCCTCACATTTCACTTGAGAAAATTTGCCACCAAGAAATACCTGTAAGTTTTCAACAGTTGTATCTGGTTTCAAATTGGTGACATGTAAGGCCCTGAATTTCTCTATGCCTTCAACATTTGACGGTCCAGAAAAATTACCAACAACCAGAGTACGGCTTGATCTCTTTTTTGTTCGTTTGTGTTGACCAACCAGCTTCCACTCATCATCAGAACCCGTACTCTTATTTTCCATTGTTTTTGAGTTTGATATGTTGGCTGAGTTCTCGTTCGCTGATGGTTTAGAAATGTTTTGGGATGTCTTATTTCTTCTTTTATTCGGAATACGCATCGAGGATAGCCCAGCTTGGGTTGCATTTAGTTGGGATGGTAACTCAGATGCGGAAGAATCTGTAGTTGCAGCAGGCGGAATACCCCCAGAGATATCGAAGGCAGGGGCTCGCTTGCTGGCAGGGACGTCAGTTACAGTTTCCGCTATCACTGGTTCACGACCGTTTTTACCACTTGCGTTTCTTGTTGGCACCGATGAAAGGTTTTTATGCGGAATCTGTTCCAATGTTGATATTTTGAATCTTAATAAATTATTATTCTCCTCAAGAATTGAATTCTTCGTCTCAAGCTCAGAGATAATCCTCAAGAGAAGGTCAATATACGATGACTCGTTATTTATTTTCGATATTTTATTGAGTTCAAGTTCATCCACCTCGGGTGTTCGAAGTGTTGAGATTTCACTGGAGAGTTTGATTTCCTCCTCACAACATTTTTTAACTTTTCCACTACAATTCCGGTGGAATACTTTGGGGCATAAATTACATTTTACGCCACTTTTCACCACAAGTCTCCCACAGAAATCGCATTTAATCGCTTCTGCAGATAGAACATCGTTAGCACCGAGTTTACTGTTCGACGACATATTGCCGAATGGCGAGTGGTTCTGCCTTTTTTTTATTAAAAAATTAGGAAATTCACGAATCCATAAATTTGTAATTTCGAAAGCAGGTCTCCCTATGCTTTCTAGAATTTAAAATCTCTCTATGAATTGAATTGAGTGGTTTGATTGAAAAAAGAATTCGTTAAGCTATTTTTTATTACAAAATTAACAATTTGTGATTGGTGTCAGGTTCTTATACTTGAAATAATAAATATTGAGAAATACCCGCCGATTTCTATTTTCGAAGTTTGAGAAATGTTTTGAAGTTTTGAGTTTATACCCTTAATCAATATACAATTTTTTTTCTATTGGAAAAATATTGCTTGTGAACAAAAATAAATTTTTACCTTGAAATTTTTGCAATAAAAATGTTGATGAAAAAAAAATTTATACACAAGTTGAAAACAGAAATATCAAATTCATAAAAGCATACGATGAATTACTTTTGAAATTAAAGGAATTTCCTTAATAATTCTTCGTACAAGAACTATTTACGAGTTATGTTACTTTTTTGGTACGCTGTATAATGTTGCAAATTTTACACTTAAACATTTCATATTGTTTTCCTTTTTATTTTAAATCTACTCGTAAGTCTTGTTATCATGTTTGGAATTAGATCTTCTGAATAACATTTATATGGTTTTCTCAAAATTTGTATGGACAAAGAATTTGCTTGATGTGCTTCAACAAAAAAACTCCATGCACTTTTTGGTAATTACTGACCCTTCAGTATGTTGAGGAAACATGTGAAGAACAGATAAAAACTCAAAAAGCTACAATTAAGCTGTGATATTTCTTCGAAGTTAAAAAATATTTCTCTGATGCTAAGTATTTGTTAGAATTATGTGTTGTTCTTCTTTCGAGTTGTTTCTATTTGTAATTCAATTTAAAATTTTTACTATCTCACTTTAATAAAATCATTTCTCTTATTCTTGTGAACTGAAAAAAATACTTTGTTCAAATTGTACAGTATAATAAAATTATGAAGTTACAGTTGGGAGTAATTTTTGAAGTTACCTATACAGTATTCAGGCAACTTTTAGTACATTATATGATTAGAATAATTCTTAAAGCTTATCATAATTTCCAAATCACATTGTATGATATTTATAATTGCTTCAGCAATGAAACAAGAATATTACTGGTATCAAATAGGCAAGCAAATACAGCTAAATATTCAATTTATTCAGCAAAAAAATGTTACAAACCCTATTAAACATAAAGTTGCTATAATATGTAAAGTATACATAATTTGTATACAGTACATGATGCTCCTCACCCCAAGTTTTAAGGATGTCCAATAAAATGTTAGGTATCCAATAAACAAGATATCCATGGAATTAATGGAGCATTAAAATTTTACTTGACGATTTTTTAAATTCGGGGTTAGTGAAATTAAATGGTTTAATCTAGTTCAGAAAATGAATTAATCTTGGAATGAATTATTCAAAATTTTTTATTGAAATAATATAAATGACTAGTCTTTTTTCCTCTCCTTCGATTCGATTAAAATGGAAATTCACAAAAATTCATGTTGAAATTCAGTTTCAAGAGCTTGTAACTTCTGCTAATTAATGAATAGGCCAATTTATAATAATTTTTTAATCAGAATTTCCATAGACCAATAAATTACCCATACAGAAGTTCTTACATATGAACTTAAAAATCATTTCATCAATCTATGAAAATCTGAAAAAAGATATCACAATCATCATAACATAAAATTAAGAATTCATTAGGAACAGAAAATTTTTACTTGCCCCATATACTGAAGCAATTCTGAAATGGGAATTCAACAATCTAGAAATATCACCCATGAGATGAGATAGAGAATAAAATATAAATAAAAATCTTTCAAGAATGATAAATATTGGATAATAATACATAAACGAATCTATAGATTTCAAGAAAAATAAAGATTTCTCTATTCAGCAAATTTTCCGAGACATGATATATCACAAATATAAATTCAATACTAATAATATCATGTGCTGGTAATTAATTATTTCTGAATCTTTCAGGAAAACCTCCTAATTTACGAAAATTGGTAGGTGTTCAAAATACGTGAATCATAAAAGAATTGGGAATGAATTATTTGCATTTGCACAAGGGATAAATAAATAAAATTAAATTTAACTTTCAGAAATATTATCTGACAGTCGTTTCTTGATATTTGAAATGATCAGATATCAAACCCTGGTTCAATGCTTCTCAAATTTTCCCAGATATTTAGGAAAATTGGCCAAACATGGAAATTCAATAAGAGTTGAAATCGATTAAATGATAAAAAGAACTATGAATAAACAACGTAACATGTATAATTGTATATATTACTAAAGAGGGATATCTCAAGACTGTTGTGATCAATCAATTCACCAGTTCCGCAGTTGTTGACTGACTAACGCTAGATTCCCTTCCTAGGGAACTTCCAGGCGACTCTGCATTCTCGTTTATCAACTTCTGTCTTTCCCGATACATCGAAACTCTTATATTTTCTATTTGGTGATATCGGCAGAGTTTTATCAGTGCAAACACTGATAGACCAACCCATACGGCGAACGAACCCCATACTCCAAATTGAGCAGTACCCAGTTCGATATAGAAATGTGTTGTATTAATTTCATCTTTTTTGTCGATATCCTGACCAGCAGCCAATTCGCATCTGTAAATTTCATTGAAATTTCGTTTGAATTCGCTAAAATTCACTTCTTAAATTACTTACGAAGAGAATCTTTGGGTTATATTCTGACACCACGTCATAAATCCTAACGTTATCATAAGTGCAGCAATAATAGTAATTGCACATAATAATATTCCAGATAATACGTCTATGAAAGCAGAAAGAAAGCTGCTATCTGTTCCTTTGTGTAAAAATACAGACAATCTATAGAAAAAATATTTTAGTGACGAATCATCTACTGAGCTGTTCTTTGTTTACCTGTATATTTGAATCAAAGACACTAAACATAATACCACGCCAACAAAGATTGTATAGTTGCAATAGCCTTGCGAAGCCCAATTCACCTTTAGTTGACCATCTGATTCTTGCCATTCACCCGTGGAGAAGAGCAAACAGTGGCCCCTGAAATAATTCCATATAACTTCATCCCATTTCCTTTTTGAAGCGATAATACCTGAATTCATCTTGGTGAAAACTCATAGGAACAACTATACATAACGATAAAATGAATGCAACAACATATCCTGCGATTTGACTGAGTAAAATAATGTTTCTTAGGGCCATTATTCAGGAAAATCTATAGCATATTACATACGAGATCTTCAAATGCTTTATTCGTTAATGAAAAAATTACATCGAACTGTACTGTTGTATTATTTTCTCATTGAATGTCAAGTTTGACAAGTATGTCAGAATCAATCAGCTGATTCTATCACAGAAAATAATATGAACTTTATCTTTCACATAATATTCTTCATGATAATAATTTCTTTGATGTCTTTCAGATATAAATGGGTACATTTCAGATAATATGACCTGTATTAAAAGTGAAAAACCTTATCTTATGAACTAAACATTTTATCTTACGGCGCCGAAGTCAGTCATGCAATATATTAATATTTTTGATTCATTTTTTAACAATTAGGTAATTCAATAATCTTTTCAAAGGATTGATAAAATTGTTCACAAAGAACAAAGAATTTTAATATATTCATGATGGATATTCAGAAGATAAGAAACTGGTAACATTAGCTGTTGTCGACATAACTTCGTCTAGTGTTGTTTCGGATAATCCCTTTTTACGGCTTCCTTGATCGAATTGAATAAAGATGACCAAGTATGTAGTCACAGCTCCAACTATCTGAAACATAAAATACGCCAATATAAGGTTCGAGTTACAATCTTAATTAGACCAAGAATCCTCTGAAGATTGCTACCGGAAATGTAGTCGAAACATTAGTTATTTATGATATGAGTGTTAAAAGTGATGTTTTATTTTGTGAGTGAAAAAGTTTGTGAAAAATAAAATCACTTTTAACAGCAATACCATCCAATGTTTTTTGTACAACTGCCCTATTTTGATGATGAAATCGGCGAATTTGCAATGACAATCAACTTCAAAATGCATTTTAATATTCAAATAATCAAAAGGTTGTTGTGAATGACAAACGTTGCCAACGTTATGATTACTAACAAATGAGAAAAGACGCAGTGTACTGAATTTCGTTCCTGTCCAATTGTCGTCTTGGGTTTTTAACTGCTTAATATTTTTGTCGAGAGTCCAATTTTTAATAAAAGTGACGATTTTGGTTGTTCCTCTGGATATTGAAGAGTCTGCAAAAAGAGCAAATCTGGAACTCCTACCTTAAAAAAATCTGTTCAGCAGTACGATATTGCATATAACAATTTCTTGGCCTGGTGTAAATTGAAAAATGTAGAAGGGAATTTCAGTGAAACTGTTTTTCTGGCATACTTAGAAAAAAAATAAAAAATATGGAGTTCATCTACTTTGTGGAGCAAATTTTCAATGATAAAGTCAAGCGCCCTTGTTAAAAATGGTGTGGATGTTAGTAAATATTTTAAGGTAATTGCATATTTAAAACGGAAAAGTGGAAGGATATCGTCCCAAAAAATCGAAAATTCTCACTCGTGAACAAGTTGAAAAGTTTATAAACGAGGCACCAGATGAGAAATACTTGATGGTTAAGGTTGCAACTATTTTCGGATTATTTGGAGCCTGTCGGCGTGAAGGATTGTGTTATTTTATCAGTGGAAGACATCGAAATAACAAATAAATCATTGGTTATACAACTTCCAATTACAAAAGCGAAAGTCAGTCTTTCTTTCAGTATTATTGGGAATTATGTAGACTATTTTCATAAGTACTTTGCACTGCGCCCTTCTGTCATCAAACATCGTCGTTTTTTCCTGAAATACATGAATAATAAATGCACTGCCAATCCAGTTGGGAAAATTCCATCTATTGTTGCCGAATTCCTCAAACTGCCAGAACCAAAGCAATATACAGGACACTATTTTCGAAGATCCTCCGCTTTATTGCTAGCAGAATCAGGAGCAAATATTACGGATATAAAAAACATGGTGGATGGAAGTCTACGAAGGTAGCCGAGGGCTATGTTGATCATTCCATTGCATATAGAAATATCATTGCTAAAAAATTCTCCCAACCTCAACAGATTTTGGATCATCATCATCCAATATTGTACTTCCGATTTCTACAAGTACTGATGGTGCTGATGAGGATTCTAATGATGTGTTGCGAAGCTCCCTAACGTCACAGGGCATTAATGTTAGTAATTGTTCTAGTTTTACGATTAATATTAATGTTCATAGGTAATGATTGTTAAATATTGATTATAAAAATTTGCAATTGCTGAATTTTTCTCATCTGATTTCATCATAAGAAAATGGAGTACTAACAATATTTTTAACACTAATGTTAAAAATATTTTCAACACGCTTCCACGTAAACAATAAATTTTAACATTGTTTGCTGTCATTAAAACTGTCACTTTTAATGGCAGTTGTACAAAAAACTATTTTGAATCGTTTTTTTTACATATGAATTTTTTCGAGGCTTCTTGTATATAAGTTCACTATGATAAAATAAAATTCAGTTGAATTTTCAAATTTGTGGATGATTGAAAACTATAGTATGACATTAAAGTTTGTACGACCATAGATAGGCATTAAGAGATTACGACCTCGGATGACTTTACAAAGGATCGTGGCATAAAATCTACTTTTGCTCAGAAGTTATATAAATAATTATAACAAAAATTCGGACTCCATGAAGATACTTACTGAGTAAGTGAGGGTGTAGTCGATTATAAAATAACCCATAGCAGAAAATTCGATTTTTTGGTGAAGCATTTGCAGAGAATACGTTTGGACCTGTAAAAAGTAAAAGGCATCATTTTTGTATCGTTTCACTATTCTTGCCACTCACGCTATCTTCAAGTGAAATATTAAAATTGCTAGTCCTCATTTCGTGTAAAATGGCAGCAGTTGAGTTAGCCTGCAAAAACCACCTTGATCAATAGATAATTGGCAGATTCACGTTCATATTAGATTTATATTAACGATCGTTATGATTGAGTGATCTTAATATGCGTTGTCACTTTTCCCTACGACGTAAGGAATGTAGTTTCTCTAATTCTTTTAGAACAAAATCGTGCTAGAACATTTCATTCTAGCACAATTTTCATGGTAATATTTATTGATTACATGTTGACCTCCTGTCACGAAATTATTTATTATCTGTCAAATTTTTGGGAGAAAAAATAGTTTTGCCGACTAATATTTCTCAATTCGGTATGATAAATTAGGCCAAGGAATCATCTCTAGAAATCCTGTATATGAACATTTTTGATTTATTCAATTCAATTAATTAATGCAGAAAAAAATAATTTGTAATAATTTTTCTCTATTTCAGTATCGTAATGAGTTCATTACATTACTAAAAGTAGTGCTGTAATGAAACTCATTACAGCATTGTTTTCAGTTATATTTTTCGTTTTGTGGTTGTCAGTACTGACCTCTGATCCACTCAATTTTCGAATCAAATCAATTCAAATTCCGCATTCTGTCAAATTTCGTTAGTGACACCAACTGCCAAGATACAATACAAAAGTCACTAATCTGAATTTTTATCTGAATTTCGAGAGTTTTCCACAAAAATTCATTGAAATAGAGAAAATATCGTCTAATACTCGTTGCAGAAGAAAATTCCAACACTCATGCTTTCGAAAACTCGCTCCTTCGTCGCTCGTTTTCGAATTTCGCATTCGTGTTGGAATAGAAGCTCATTCTGCAACTTGTTTTAGAATATACTATTATTATACTATTTCAGTATCGTAATGAGTTCATTACAGTACTAAAAGTAGTGCTGTAATGAAACTCATTACGGCATTGTTTTCAGTTATACTTTTCGTTTTCTAGTTGTCAGTACTGACCTCCGATCGAATCAATTTTCGAATCAAATCAATTCAAATTCCGTAATCTGTCAAATTTCGTAAGTCACACCAACTGCCAAGATGAAATATAAAAGTCACTAACCTGAATTTTTATTTGAATTTCGAGAGTATTTCACAAAACTTGACTGAAATAGAGAAAATATCGTCTAATACTCGTTGAAGAAGGCAGTTCCAAAGGAGCGAGTTTTCGAACTTCGCATTCGTGTTGGAATAGGAGCTCATTTTAGAGGAGCTTGTTTTAGAATATACTATTAATGCTTTTGAAAGAATAATTAACATGTAACAATTTCATGAATAAAAATTCAAATTTCCCTACCATGACAAAAAAGAAATTCTCCAGAATCAAGAATTTGCGGAAATATCATCCTAAGCGTTAAAAAATAAAGAAAAACTGAACTCGTCTGAACTATAAGAAAATATTTTCTCGATAACAGAGATTTCAAAAAATTTCACTTGACCGCTAGTAAAAAAGCACATTCCGAATGAGAATGAAAATTGAAGACAAAATCGATCTTCCTGAATATTTCGAAAAATATTCATTTTGGGATAAAAGTCTTGGACGTATGCTCCTATTATTTTTTGATGAAGAGTTCGAAAATGCTTCGATAAAATGGGGTTCCAGTTTGAAAAAACGATTTTTTGATGTTTCGTCACTTCTGACTTTGACAAAGAATTTGTGACCTCTTGTATCATATTCTCAAAATCAAGCTATATGAAAAGAAGCATCAGCCTTTCTTCTCGGAAATTCTCAAAAATGAGAATTTTTAATGAAATATATCATAGAAAGTTGTCTATATTTCAACAGAGTTCAATTTTGAGATTTTTTTTCTTATTACTTCATTTAAAGAGAATTTTCTCGGGAAAATTCAAACTTTTGGAATCAAAAAGAACTAGAATTCAGTGGATAATCTATTTATGCAATGAAAAATGAGTGTTGGAATTGACTTCTGCTGCAACGAGTATTAGACGATATTTTCTCTATTTCGGTCAAATTTTGTGAAATGCTCTCGAAATTCAAATGAAAATTCATCCTAGTAACTTTTGCATTGTACCTTGTCAGTTGGTGTGACTTAGGAAATTTGTCAGTACTGACAACCAAAAAACGAAAAATATAACGAATTTGATGGGAATGTTTTCATAGAAACAGACGCACTGGGAATAAAACTCACATTGTCGCAGACCTCAACGCAAGAAGTGACCAACAGTTGAATCTCCATCAGCTCGTCCAAAGTCCAAATGAGCGGCGTCATGATTGAGAGAAAAGTGATCTGGTTCTCCGCAAGAACGAAATACAAATAGTACATCTGGAACAGAATGTTACATACTGAAACAGCGATCGACGTCAGTTCTTGAAGCCCGAAAGCCTTATTTAAGATCCTCATCCATTGACAAAGCTGATGGTGCTGTCTACACATCACCAGAATTCCTTCCGATATGTCTTCCTTATGGAACAGATGGTTGAAGATGATTTTATCTTTAGCCGCCTTCTGGAATATTTCTTTCAGGGTGTCATTCACTTTCTCGAATCTTTTCGCGAGCTGTTTCGCGAAAGAAATGAACTGGTATTTCGTCAAAGCTTTCACCGATAAAACAGCGAACACGGTAAAGGCTTGCAAGACGTCCAAATCCACAAGAATGATCATAATCGTGCTCCTTATCACTATGGAACTGAACATCAAGATCATGAGATTTATATTATCTTTCTTCAGGTAATCATAATCGATTTTTGCTTTAAATCTGAGAAAAACGTTGTCAATCTTTCCGAAAGATAGCAAACTGGATGAAATCTGCTTCCTCATCACGTAATTACCGGTTAGTATGCAAAATATCAGGAGCGTCATAACAGCTATTAAGATGCTGAATTTGCTCTTCGCGTCTGCAAAAAGCGAGACCATCTCTGCCAACAGGGTTACCATCGTGTATCCTCCCAACAATAAATAAAGACAACAGAAGATGGAGTAGTATATGAAATCGTGTTTGTCATGTTCTATGGAAAAGTAGCCGTTTTTGGATTTGGAAAAGGTCATCGGTTCCAAACCAAAAAATCTGCAAGCGAGGTGGATGCATTTCATGGACTCGTATATTTCTTCCAGGGGCACTTTGGGATGGTCTACACTGAAATGGGGTGCGAATTTGATTACTTTCACGTCTTGCATTGTGATGCAACTGTTCTTATGATGTTCAAGCGAATAAACTGGTAGAGTGAATTTGGATGACTTCTTGACCTAATATTGATTTTCGAGATGATAATGGGTGATGATATTAGTTTTAAATATTCACGATTCTTGATGATGATCACAGATAAAGGTAATTAGGAAATGGATTTTCACCATCCAGGCAGAATAAGTGTTCACATGTGCTCCGATCCAGATATTAAATAGCTGGGTAACAGCAAAGATTATAGAGTAGGGTAGAGGGGGGCAGGTTCGGACAAGGGGGCACATCCGGACATTTCATTTTTTCCGCCTTTCAGTTGCTCTAGATATTTGTTATTGTACAAGTTGACAACAGTGGTGATTCGAACGCAGTGTACTAAACGACGCGGTATCAAACGGCTGATTTCATCGATAATTTTGTTTTTGTTTTCAAGTGCTATCAAAAGTAAGTATTTCCCACATTATTCGTAAGGAGTTCAGCGATTTAGGGTCATCATATTTCACTTTCTGAGAGATGCACGTGATAAATTAAATATTTGTGCACTACATAACCTTTATTTCAACAGGCAGAAACTTTCCGAACTAACGGTTACGTAGTTGCCAAACTGATCTTGACTGAGGAGGAAGATTCGGACAATTTGGTCGGGGCACATTCGGACTGTCCGGAACTGCCCCAATTATAATCAGAATGGTTCGAACTTATATAAAGAAGAAGTAGGTACCAGACGTGCCAAAAAAAATAGTAAGAAGAGGTTTTGTTTAAAAATATGTCGTTACGGCAGGCTGCTGCTAGATTTGGCATTAAAAAATCTACGCTTCACGATAGAGTATCGAAAGCTCGAAATATGCAGGATAACTCCGATTCCGGGACCGAAATGACACCTAATAATTCAGGATTATCCAAATATCCAAACTTTCGTCAACATAATATCTATGGAAATTTTGGAACCTGCAGACATTAGGTCATTCCCGAAAGTAGGTGAGAGGAAAACCAGTAGGAAGTCTCGACTTGGCAGATCAAGGATTTACACGACATCATCTGAAAAGAAGAGAGTCGAAGAATTAGAACAGGCTAGGCGAATTAGAGCAAACACAAAAGGGATCAAGAGGAAACTGCCACTGGATCTGCAGACTCCTGTATCCAAAAACTTTTCAAAGGATGCAATAAAAAATAAGAAAAAATCGAAGACACGTAGTAAGCACAAACGTTTGACTGACAGCTCATCTTCAGATTCAGATGGAGTTGAAATGAAAACTATGACCAGAAAAAACAAATTGACCATAAGCTCTTCTAATACAGACATTGTTGTGACATCTGACCACGACGACTTTGACAAGCTCATAGGTAATTGCGCGAATTGTATATTAATTCCAAATTATATGTAATATTTTGTTATTGTTCCAGATGATGACCAAATTTTGCCGGGTGATTTTCTTTTAGTTCGATTTCCAACAAAGAAAAATGTGTTTCACTGCGTCGGCCAAGTGATAGAATTGTCGGAAGAGTATGGAAAATATGTTGTTAAATTCTTATGGCATTCCAAGGGCTATTTCAAGTTTCCTCCTGCAGACGACATTTCAGCCATTTCCCGACCTGACATTGAGTCAAAATTACCCAAACCTGTAGCTACTGCGGCGACACCCCGATTGGCGAGTTTTTTGAAGTTCAATATTAACTTCTATGGTTTGAATTTGAAATAATATTATATAATCCATGTCGAATGAGTCAGTTGTTAATTTTCTACATATCCAAATAAAATTTGGGATGAAATGTCAGTCATATTTCTTAATTCCTTTCCATTTAGTTCCGCCATAAAAAAAGTTCAATAGTCCTTACAGATAAACAGTTCGTTCTGATGTGTTTGGGTGAATTATTCTTACCGTTAATTTCACTATGCTATTGGGATTATACTCAAGTATTGATATCTCAGTATTATTTTCATTCCCATATTTGAACGTCCGAAACTACCCCAGGCATGTCCGCAACTGCCCCCGTGTGGGGTACATTCGGACAAATGATAATTTACTTTTGTTTGTATTTTTCAATGGCAACTCAGCAATGATCAACCAACATAGCTTAACAGGCAGTTAACAAGATGTCACTCTTTGTATTGACATATTTGTTATTCCTAAAACTCCACTACTTTGGATTGTACAGCCGATTAGCAAAAAGTGTCCGAACCTGCCCCCCTCTACCCTACTCTATGATCTTTGGGTAACAGTATTATCGTTGATTGAAGTATTCTCAGGAAGATACCTTACCAATGTGTTTTCAGTCCTCCTTCCCCTCGCATCACTCGTCTATCAATTCGCTGCCGTAATGTGGCGCCCTCGCAAAATATCGAATCCGAATGTATTTTAAAATACAGATTTCTGGATTTCTCAACTCTCGGTAAATTTCAAACAGAAACCCGATTTGGATGAATCATAATATCAGATGTGGAATTTTTATGATGAACAGATGTTTCATTTTGCTTTAGTATTTGAACGTACTTCAAAAAACGATTTGAGTACCTTCGCTTCGTCTTTTATATATATTCTTCATACTCAATATTCTGTTGAAATATGAGATTCGTTTTTAGGAGAAAATTTTGCTTGAATTTTTGTTGTTAAAATTTTAGGATAGCCCTCAAATTTTCCAACATAATACTTAAATTTCAAACAGGAATGGTCGAATTTGGAATTTTAATTTTTATAAGACAGCGGTATTATGAAACTGATTGCAACGTAAAGATTCGTTGTAATTTTCAGATGAAAGGATTCGATTCGTTCGAATTTACGTAAATATTCTTGAGTTGAGTGAAACATTAAAAAAAGATTGAGAAAACAATAAACTCATCAATTCGAATAATTCCGTTGATTGAAGTATACTTCAATCAACGATAATACACTTACTTTAGAAGCTTGAAAATTTTAGTTTCTCAATTCATTGGTTTATAATTTTGCGGATTCTTGGTAGCCATGCAATCCTCGGATAAATCAGGAAGAAAGTTTTCAAAATTTTCATTTTTGCTCTACGCGGAAAGAAAAATAACTAGGCCGATTCAAAGAACGCATATATCCGTTTTTGACCATTTGTCTACGAGATATTTGAATGCAAAAAGATCCTTTTCACTAAATTTATTACTGCTATTTCCGGAACTACTAATCGCCTAGCGAGCCAAAGGCGGATTCTATTTTAGCAGAAAATTTCCTACAAAAATCTGATATGCTTAATTAACGCGAATAAAAAGCAAAAAAAGCCAATTTTTTTCGGTTAATGAATTGTATCTTCGTCAATATTGGGAGGAAATCTTAGGTTATAAGGATATTCTACAGCCTGATATTTCCCAAAGATTCCCCTGAATCGGTAGATCGGTGGATCGATTTATGGAAATTTTGAAAAAATTAACAGGAAAAACGATATTTTTCACTCAAAATGGATATCTTGAAGACAAATAATCAAATTCGAGGGTCGCAAGAAGCAAATTAGAGCTAAATAAACAGACTATGCGACCTTTGCTTCGGTCTAGCTCGAAAAAAATTTTCCATGCGCGTAGAGCAAAAATAGAAATTTGTGACATTTTTTCTTCCTGATTTTTCCGAGGATTGCAAATTGTGAAACAAAGAATTAAGAAACTAGAGTCTTCAAGCTTCAAAAGTAGGTTTTTTTATTTTCTATAATACCATTTTTCACTGAGATACAACTTGTTGAAAATCATAAAAAAAAATTTCTGTTCCTTAAATTATTGCGCAAATTATATATCAAACATCACTCTCATTTACAATGTGCATTCATTTTAGAAATTTTTATTTTTGCTCTATGCGCATGGAAAAATTTTTTCGAGCTAGACCGATGCAAAAGCCGCATAGCCTGTTTATTCAGCTCTTATTTGCTTCTTACGTCCCTCGAATTTGATCATTCGTCTTCAAGATATCCATTTGGAATGAAAAATATCCTTTTTTCTGTTAATTTTTTCAAAATTTCCATAAATCGGTCCACCGATCTACCGATTCAGGGGGATCTTTGGGGAACATCAGGCTGTAAAATTTCCTCATAACCTGAGATTTCCCCTCAATATTGACGAGATACTGAGATACAATCCATTAACCAAAAAGTTGCATGTTTTTGCCCTTTATTCACGTTAATCAAGCATATCAGATTTTTGTAGGAAATTTTCTGCTGAAATAGAAACCGCCTGTTGGCTCGCTAGGCGATCAGTAGTGAAAAACGATCTTTCTGCATTCAAAATCCGATATCTCGAAGACAAATATACAATATACCTATTAAGCCGTTGATTCACCGTCTTGATTAAAGAACACTAATATTTTGTTATTATGTTAAAAGTTTAAAATTATAACCAAAAATATGGGAAAAGAAGGCAAAGAGTTGCATCTCATTTTCTTCCGTACTCTATGGTTCTGTCTTTTGGGATAGCTATGGATCAGCGCCATCTATGTGCCTCTAGTCACAATTATTTTGCTAGAAAAGTTACGCGGCGCCATCTCTGTGTCTTTAGGTAAAACACAATACGCCATCTATCCGTCTTTTTAATTTTGCACTCGTTTTGTCCCGTATGGTTGGGTATCTTCCTAAGAATATTTCAATCAACCGTATTATCCAGTTGTGTTCTATGTTCCCTCACGCCAAGCCACTTCAGGTACAGCTCTACTGTCATTTTATTTACTCAATGATGAAAGGTGACAATGACATTTAGAGCCAGTTGTATAATCACTGGTTATAAAACATAGAATCTCGCCCTAGGTGTCTACAGACAATTGATTATAGGTAGTGTCAGTAGTGTATTCATTACGATACTGAAATAGAGAATAGTATACAGAGTGTACCAAGTTCGACGGCCTATTAGACGTTTCTGAAGACCTGGACCTATTTGAAATCTGAAAATTGCGATTATATGATATTGGTCGACATTATCTACAGAGCTGACCACTTTCACTTTATACAGGGTATGAAAAAAAAATTTTTCTGTTTTTTCGTTTCAAATTTTGATAGAGTATTCAATTCTGAATACATTCCTGATAAAATCGTTGCATTCGACGAAATACTTTTCAAAATATGAAAAAAAAGCTGAAGAAAAAAGAGATTTAAGAGTATTCGGTTTTATGTTAGTTACTCCTATTCTAAATACACTATGCAAGAAATTAACGCACATTCTGAAAATCTCAATTTTAATGAAAGTCAACTCTACATTGACTTTTTAAATTATTTTTTGTTCTCTCGGGAACGTTTTGAACGAAACAAGAGAAATTAAATGAAAGAAAAATTCAGGATTTCACCGAATCTCATGTCAAAGAAGAGAAATGAACAATTTTCAAAATACTGAAATTCTGATAAGTAATTTAATACTTGGTATTTTGACCCCTTGCGTTAATTACAGTTCGGCAACTCAAAATGAATGATCTTAAAATGTTCTGATCTAATCCTTCCCAGATTTCTCCGAGTTGGATTCCTAAGTCATTAAGTGTAGCTGGATGATTTTCTGAACTTCTCAGCCATCTCTATTGAGGTTGTCCCAAACCTGCTCAATCGGATTGAGATCTGGACCATTCCATTCGAGAGAACATGTCAGAACATTATCATAATTTTTCTTCGCACAATCCAACGCAATCATAAAAAAATAGGGTTCTAATTTCAAAAACGAAAGTTATGGGTCAATCCTGATCCCAATTTTTGGACCAACATTTGCAAAACCTTGTGATAGATTATTTAAAATTCTGAAATTTTACAATATTTCCACAGTCTTCGCTTTCAGAAATGTGAAAACAGTTTGTGCTTACGATATCTAGGTTAGGAATAACAAACATAATACCGAATACTCTTATCTCCCTTTTTTCTCGATATTTTGACGAATGCAACGAATTGAGCACGAATGTATTCAGAATTGTATACTCTATCCCTGTATATCTGAAAGTGGTTAGGCTCCAAGAATATTTTAGATCGGTAGATAATGTCAAACAATAACATAATCCCAATTTTCAGATTTCAAATAGGTCTAGTTCTCCAGAAAAGCCTAATAGGCCGTCGAACTTGGTACACCCTGTATAGGCCGTACTTTCGATTCAAATGAAGATCTCATGCATTTTTCTTGATTTTATGTGTTTTTTTTCCTGGAAAAATTTCCTGCAGCTATTAAAAAATCACCCATTATCTTCAGATAGTCCTCAGATTGATAATTCTTAAAATGAAATGACTTTGACAGTTAACGACACTAATCGGACAAGTTCACTTATCTGTCAGATAAGAAATTCTGTATAAGCACCTTTAATGGTCAGATTGGTCAGTATTTTTCGACCAATGCACAATAAAACTGTGTGTTACTTAATAAAGGTTCAAAATGAAACAGTCATTATGTTCTACATTTCTATTTTTCAATTCCTTTCTCAAATTCAACAATACAATGTAGATACAACCGAAAACAATCTTAAACAATGTCCACAAGTCACATATTTACCAATTATACAATCGTTTAATCGTAAAATTTGACTTGGAAGTCGGATCAAAGAGAAACAACGGGAAAATTCAACAATGCGACTGTTCCAAGAATGCGTTCGCGTTCTGATAACATCCAATGTCGGTTCCTCGAAACTCGGACATCGTCAGATTCCGGAATCTGATCGGCACCATCGCTCGATGTGCTCGATGTGATTCCATGACGATCTTTCAAAATCCGGGCACAGAGACGACTCATCCGGGGAGTTCGATGATCGGCCTTGGATATTGACGTATGGTGCATTCATAGAAATCTGTCAAGGCCTGCTCTATCGGGGACAAAGCGAAACCTCTAGCAGAGCAGAAGCAATAGCAGTCGTCTGACGAGGTGTCTGACAAACTGTCGCGACATCTGGTGATGATGGCACATGGGAAGTTAGAACTGTTAGAATTGGAGTTGCCACAAAGCTGCGTGAGTTTCTGTCCAGAGTCCACCTGTAACAAGAGAGAAAGGTTTTAAATCAAAGTACACAGTAAGAACTGATTGAATTTTATTTCGTCTGTGTTAGATATATGGGCGATGTTTCGTTTAATCGACTGTTGGTGGCGCTATTCCCAAATAATGATAGATTCTTGATAATCCATTCAAATACACTGCGCAAAAAAATTAATGCACATTATGGAAATCACAAATTTATTCTAGAAGGTGTTCTCAATGATAATTATTTTCATCAGAATTATGCATGCATATCCACTTTCAACGTTTTTCTTCAATATAGCAGCAGGAATAAAAAAAGATGATATTATCAGATTTTGAATGTATCGGCTCCGTTCTAAAATCAGTTGTTCTCGATAAATTCTAGTGATCAATAGTTTTTCTTTCGTTTGATTTTCTACACTCGATCGCTATGCAACGCGAAACACGCAATTTGACCCAAGAGGAATGTGCCCAAGCGGTATTTTTGCGAGAAGAAGCAGGGTGGACATACACAAGAATTGCAGAAAGATTTGGAGTTTCCCTTACAAGTCTGTCCAGAATGTTGCAGCGATTCAGGGAGACAGGTATGAATGTCCGAAGACCAGGACAGGGTAGACCACGGGTAACAACTGCCATTCAAGAATGTTACTTGAGAGTTTCTTCGTTGAGACAACGGTTTGCAACCGCTCGTCTCCTTCAAAATCAGCTTGAGCAAACTCATTGGGTGCAAATTAGCACTCAGACAATAAGAAATCGCCTCTGAGAATATGATTTAAGGCCTCATGTCGCAGCAAGAGGCGCAGCTCTTACCCCAGCCCATCGGAGGGCGCGTTTAGATTTTGCGAGAGAGCATATCCATTGGGAAGAGGCCGATTGGGAAAGAGTTCTCTTCACAGATGAGTCTAGATTCTGTATACAGACGTCCACATGAAAGATATGCTCAGTACAATTTCCTGAATACTACTGGTTTCGGGGGAAGATCGATTATGGTACGGGGTGGAATATCTTTGACTGCTCGCACAGACCTAGTAGTCGTTGATAATGGAGCTATGAATGCTGATAAGTATATAAGGAACATTCTTGAAGAGCATGTAGTGCCATTTGCCCCATACATTGCTGAAAATTTCATTTTTATGGACGATAATGCCAGGCCCCATCGTGCGCGCATCGTTCAGGAGTACCTTGAAGAGGTTGAAGTCTCTCGAATGGAATGGCCAGCAAGAAGTCCAGATCTCAATCTGATTGAGCAGGTTTGGGACAACCGCAATAGAAGGATGAGAAGTTCAGAAAATCATCCAGCTACTCTTAATGACTTAGGAATCCACCTCGGAGAAATCTGGGAAGGATTAGATCAGAACATTTTAAGATCACTAATTTTGAGTATGAACCGTCGTTGCCGAGCTGTAATTAACGCAAGGGATGGTAATACCAAGTATTAAATCACTTATCAGCATTTCAGTATTTTGAAAATTGTTCATTTCTCCTCTTTCACATAAGATTGGGTGAAATCCTGAATTTTTCTTTCATTTAATGTGTCTCGTTTCGTTCAAAACCTTCCCGAGAGAACATAAAAAATAAGTTATAAAGTCAATGTAGAGTTAACTTTCATTAAAATTGAGATTTTCAGAATGTGCGTTAATTTTTTTGCAAAGTGTATTTGAAAATTCTCTGGTGCACGAATTGTTCGTTTCGCAAGAATACCGTACAGTTTTCTGTTTGGACAGTATAGGAATACTCTCTTTTTCAGACAAGTTTTGTGAAATTCTATCGAAATTCAATGAAGATTCAGATTATAAATCCTAGTGATTTTTGCTTTGAATCTTGAGAGTTGGTGTTACTGTTACGAAAATTGACAGATTACGGAATTTGAATTGACGTGTGTTGAAAATTGATAGGGTTGACAACCACAAAACGAAAAATATAACTGAAAACAATGCTGTAAGGATTTCATTAAATGAAAGTTTTTACTTTCATGTTAGAGCACTGGATTTCCATAATTTCAAATGCCTCGGAAATGCCCAGCATGAATACGAGAAATATTATGCCCAAATTCCCACATGACAATTAAGTTATCTGCATTATGTGAAAGCGTGAAACGTTAAAAAGTCATCAAAAGAAAAGGCTTATAAAACTTCAGAAAGAAAGCTATTTTAAAAAGAACATGTGAATAACATGCTGTCGAACTTCTTGAAACACCATCGTAAAAGCGAATCGGGAAAAACCCAACTCCAATCTCGATGATATTATCAATGTCGCTTCCGATGACTGTGATTCCCCGCATCGATAACTACCACAATCACGTTTGTACATGATCTTTGCAGGCGTGATTCCCAACAACCCGCAGAATTGCATTAATCAAGCCACGGAAAGAGGTCATAAGCGCTACGAGCATCGAAAGCAGAAAAAGAAGGTCGACTGGAACTACTGAGACCGGAACTTTCCGTTATCGCAATCAAACCGTTCGATTTTTCGCGGAAAAACTCATCGAAGAGCACGAAGAACCTTCGTGAGTTTAACGTGATGTTATATTTACCAAGGGATTATTGCTACCTGCCGATAATATCAGGGTCAGCTATCGTTCGGTTGATCAGCACGCGTGAATTTCGAAAATGCATGTTATTTATTGCCGATAACGTAGAGTCCTTCCGAAGCGATCACTTATTTGTACCGTGCTTGGGGTAGTTCAATTGGTTTGATTGTTTCTATGTCGGCCAATATTCATTAATCTATTTCAGTATTCAGCATCGTAATGTACTAAAATGATGGAATAAACTCATTACAGCATTGTTTTCAGTTATATTTTTCGTTTTGTGGTTGTAAACTCTGACTTTCGATCTTATCAATTTTCAACACACGTCAATTCAAATCCCATAATCTGTCAAATTTTTCAACAGTTTCACCAACTGCCAAGATACAATACAAAAGTTACTAGGTTGTATAATCTGATATTTTCATTGAATTTCGGCAGTATTTCACAAAACTTGACTGAAATAGAGAAAAATTCGTCTGATACTCGTTGCAGACATAGAATAGAACACTCACGCATTCGTGTTGAAACAGGACCCTATTCTGCAACTTGTTTTAGAATATACTACACTCCCCGTCAATAAATTCCGGACGTACCCCTAAAAAAATACAATACAATATCTTCTTGGCAATGTTATATCTTTCTCTTCAATTCTATTGTGACAAACTTTGTACAACAAAAATCTTAGGAATTATGTTAGTTTCACATACATCTATTATCTGTCAAATCCGAATAGATTGTTTAGACGGCCTCTGTGGTTTAGATAAATTCTATCGGACCGTGTCCGTTCGATCTTGCACGTTGTACCATAGAGCGGCGTTGTGGCAACCGTTAAATTCATGACGTAAATATTCATTCAGCGAACGCGTTCACATTGGAAATTCCACGGATTTCGTTGATAGGTGAAAGTATGCAGGGTAATGACGTCAATGTCAACACATGGTGCGCTCGACCTAGATCGGGAATCCTATGAAAACGTGGTGGGGCTGCAGTTGCACCAAGGTTTGTGAGGAACGAGACGATCAGCGTTAATGTTATGTAATAGATTTCGGATCATGGCGAGCCTCGTTTAAGGATGCAAATTTGCCGGATTATTCCGATCGAGGAGACATTTTTAGTTCCCGATCATGATGAAATTCTGTAATCGTAAAATTCGTTTCGGATATCATCGCGGAAAATTGGAATTTGATAGGTCAAGATTGGTTGCGCAATAGATCTATTGGGAAGCCAATCCAGATCTATCAAATTTCCTGTGATTCATTGTGATTGTAAATGATTGGTACTTCCTTCCAGTCCGATAGATCTCGCTGTAAACACGGTTTCAGATTTTGAAACAGTTTCCAATATATGGAAAAGCAATCAACTCCCCGTTACAACCATTTTTGAATTCCTTGAGAGTGTTTAGGTCGCACATTAGCATATCATATGGTAATGGATTCTTGATCTTGTCCTTCAAATGTGTTTGGTTGGAAAAAACAAATTTCTGCTATTTTTTCTCTAGTGTCATCTATTGACTATTTCCAAATACCGATATTAATTGTTTCCAGGTTGAAAGATGGCGCCCAAAATACGGTTCCAGCCATTATTAGGCCAGTTTCCTATTTATATAAGTATATAGTATTTATCTATGAAATATACTCCCCGTCAATAAATTCCGGACAGGCAAAATTTTTGTCAAATTCAACACTCTGTATCCTTTTTCTTGGTTCTCCGATTTTGTTGAAATTTTCACCAGGTATAGTATTAGGTCCTGTCCTATTAACCTAAACTTTTCTGTGCGAAAATACCTGTAGTTCATCCGTTATACAGGGTGAAAAAAAACCTTGTTTTATACCCTTCATTTCTAAACACCCTGTGGTGAATTTGAGGCGGAAAATTTGATATCATTCAGTTTTAAGACTTCTTTCTGTCTGAAACGCATAGTTTTTCTGAAAGTATGGTTGTGGATTTGAATTGGGAAAGCTTATGAACTGAAGAAGGTAGGAAATGCAGATTGAAAAGTCATAAGCTCAAATAAGTAGATGTAACCATAAACAAAGAGAAAGGAAAAAGCGATATCCTTGCGATATATCGTTATAATAATAAACATTATTGGCATTCAATTCGCAATAGCCATCCAAATTGGCTAACTGAGAACAAGTAAATTACCTTCAGTATTCGAGAAATTTCTGAAGGAAGCTGATTTATAAAAGTTGTGTAATGCTGATTTTGAAGAATCACTCAGAACTTTATGTTAACGAGTGTTACCAACTGCATTACTAGAAAAATATGTTATTTCGGACGAATTGAGGTTAAGATGATCTATTCAATTTTCCACTCGATCTGAAGCCATAGATAAAAATTGATTGACATCGTGATTAGTTGACGAGATATAAGAAAATCAAACCGACGGAGTAATGAATGAATAGAAGCAGCATAAATAGAAAAATTTTCACACTTGTATTCAACCAATAAGGTCTGTAATAGTATATTCTAAAACAAGTTGCAGAAGGAGCTCCAATTCCAACACGAACGAGTGTTGGAATGGCCTTCTGCAACGAGTATTAGACGATATTTTCTCTATTTCAGTCAAGTTTTGTGAAATACTCTCGAAATTCAGATAAAAAAATTCAGGTTGGTTATTTTTTTATTTCATCTTGGCAGTTGGTGTGACTTACGAAATTTGACAGATTACGGAATTTGAATTGATTTGATTCGATCGGAACTCGGTACTGACAACTACAAAACGAAAAATATAACTGAAACAATGATGTTATGAGTTTCATTACATCACTACTTTTAATACTGTAATGAACTCATTACGATACTGAAATAGAGAAAATATTTTTTGAACGAAAGGTAGAAATCACATAAGATTGGTTCCGTTGTTTACTTTGAAATTGTTCTTTTTTGAGCCGGTTAACTTCGATATAACTTGACTTGGTGAAAATTATTGATGAAAAATATAAATTAGTTCCTATGATATCAAAAGAATTTTTTAATATCTTCTATTTCTGCGACGCGTCAGAGAATAGGAAAATACGACGTGCTTCTGTATTCAATTGACGTAACCCTACTCGGAACCGCGTACAAACAGATATATCTATTTCAATTGAAGTGTAATTGGAGATTTCACTAGAAACATTAATTTGTTCATTTCCTTTTTCCGGACTATTTCCATTCGCAACTGATTTTCATTAAGAATTTGTTGACAGAAGTCTAGTATTTCATCAGACGTCTTCGATTCCTCATTATTTCTTCGGATACTCATTGCTTCAGAAAGACGAGCGAAAATAAAAATTTTCAAGTGAAATTCAGATCATTCTTTCACGTTCTAACAAGGCTAGTGGCTCTGAGGAATGGGTTCAAGGTCCCTCTTCACTAGGGGCAACAATTTATCGATCGAGTTCGAATTCCAGGAAGTACAGCCGAGAAAATAACGGCCTTTTCACAGAACGATCTCTTTGTTGAATTTCTCCTCGTTTTCCGATTACGGCTTCCGGGAAGATCAATTTCTAATTCTGATAATACGTCCGATTTAATTTCTTCGATTCCTAAATACTTTCTCAATTTCTGCAGTTGAATAATGAGTTCATTTTTACGATAAATGGTAAAGAATGAATTTTCAATTCGAGTTTTCAGTCTCCGAAACAATTGATTCAATTTGTAGACTGAACGGAATCTGTAAAAATTCTGTCATCAGGAAAATGAAGTCCTGCGAGTCCTGTCAATACCATAGACATAGAGAATGAACTACGGTATAAATGGAATTCTATGCTATCTTTCATTTTTCGAATTTCTTGACAGATACGAAGAGATCGCGCTCTGCATTCTCCATGTCTATGTTCAATACCATTCTGTTAGTTCATTAACGAAAGTTTTCGTAAGCTTAGATCACCGAACAATTTCTAATATCGATGACGGCTTTGCCGAATCATAGATACAATAAAGTCCACCGAATACACCATTTACATAGATTCCGAAATTCAAAACGTCAATGTTGGGAAACTCACCTCTATCACAGGTATGCTGTTTTCATAGCAATAGGCTTGGAGCAGCACTATCTGCATGTGAGTAGCGGCATCACCGGATCTGGCATGAGGCATGAGACAGAACAGAACCTCGTCTGTGTTTTTCTGCATGTAGTTGAGAGCCGGCACGAGACCACTGACTAGACGATTTTCGACTCTAGCGTGGTTCAACAACCTTCGCAGGGCTCGGCCCAAAACTTTCCTGTGAAAAAATGTCGTTTAGTCGCTTGAAAACTTTCAGGTTCGTTCTGATTGTCGCAGCATAGAAAGTGGCAAGAAGTTTTAGAAATTCGGAAAAAACGCTTTTCATACTATCGTTTTAAATTATCAAAATCTACCAAATCATGTTGTTGCAAATCATTTCATTTTGCCATAGTTCGTGCTGTCAGTTTCAACCAGATTTCATGGTTATATTTCATTATCATATGTTGGTACTCGGAATTGAATATTTCCATATTGTTCAGTGATTATTGCATTGAAAAACTTTGGTTGGCAGCACTTTTTTCTGGCTCTTTTTTTGACAGATAATAGATAAATCCGTGACAGGAGAGTACCAACATCAGAATTCCGATTTCCACCTGTGTGCAAAATAAATTCACCGTTTCCAGAATTTTGAACCACCGGGTATTATGGCAGAACGAACATAATAATTATAATAATAATACAGCTTTATTTCAGTTGAATAATCAAATTATGGAAAAAGTCGAGGAAATCATAACACAACAGATATTTGAATAAAAACATCAAAAATTGCAGAAACATTACTGGCATATGAAAAATTTTCATCATGACGAAAACATCTGCCTTTAACTTTGAGCGAGATCAAGAAAGGATTCAAATGGATAAACAAAAGTTTGTATTGTTGTTGAAAACTTATTTTCCAATTTTTTACTCTTCGAAGCACAGTTTCGATTTATAATAAACTGCTCCACATGAGTTAGGGATATTGACTAAAATTGCAATAAAATATATGTAGTTTCAAATCGAAGCTGTTGATAAACTGACTCCATTTCAGAGTAAGAACATTCATGAAGCATATGCAAAGAACTAAACTTCAGAAAAAAGGCGACCAGATTGACGAAATGTCTCATATTGATTTTTATTGGATCGATTCAAGTTGTTATTGAGTTTTAATAGTATATTATAAAACAAGTTGCAGAATGAGCTCCTATTCCAACACGAATGAGAAGTTCGAAAACGAGCGACGAAGGAGCGAGTTTTCGATATCATGAGTGTTGGAATTGCCTTCTGCAACGACTATTAGACGATATTTTCTCTATTTCAGTCAAGTTTTGTGAAATATTCTCGAAATTCAAATAAAAATTCAGATTAGTGACGTTTATATTTCATCTCAACAGTTGGTGTGACTTACGAAATTTGACAGATTACGGAATTTGAATCAATTTGATCCGAAACTTGATTTGATCGGAGGTCAGTACTGACAACCATAAAACGAAAAATATAACTGAAAACTTCTAGTACTGTAACTCATTACGATACTGAAATAGAGAAATGATTTTACACGATTTTCTCGAAGATTACATACTTTTCAAAACGATTGAATACGATATCCCTAACTCTTGTGGAGCAGTATATTTCCGAGTATATTTCTAAACTGTGCTTTCAAGATTGTAGAAACAAAAGTTGATTTTATATTTTCTGTTAATTTACCGAACGAATTTTCCCGAGTGAAAACCGTTTTGTTTCCTTTACGAAGACCGCATTCGATGCCAGTAAACAAAGGAACTGTGCGAGCTCGACCTTGTCTATATAGTTCAACAGCCTCAGCGTGCAAGCAGAGACAGGTCGTGACTCGAAACACGAAATCATTGCCAACGACATTTGCGTCCACAACAAACATTGCATTTCGAAATTCCGCTTTTTACATTAGCTACCCGTATGTTTCCCCCTTTCAAGGGTAGTAGAGTAGATAGATATAGACGGGGCAGGATTACTCAGGCATTTTCGAAAGAAAACAAAATTTCTCTATTTCAGTATCGTGAAGAAATCATCACACTACTAAAACCAGTGCTGTAATGAACTAATTACAGTTTCGTGGTTGTCAACACTGACTTCCGATCCTATCAATTTTCAACAAACGTCAGCTCAAATTCCGTGATCTGTCAATTCTCTTAACAGTCACACCTAGTGCCAATATACAACACAAAAGTCACTAGGATGTATAATCTGAATTTTTCATTGAATTTCGATAGTATTTCACAAAACTTCCCCGAAATAGAGAAAATATCATCTAATACTTCTTCGAATTTCGCATTCATGTTGGAACAAGAGCCCAGAGACGATATTTCGAAAGAACAATACCTCGTTGTTCATGCAGAAAAGAGTGGGATGCTTCAACATCGATTTTTGCTATATACGCACAATTAGAAAGGTCTGGAAATTTTTATCCAACAATCCGGGGGCGTCAAAAAGCTAGATTTGAGGGGGAGTGAGTTATGACAGCGATCTATTCATTCAATACAAATGAACTGTTTAGCTATCCACTAGAGAAGAAATGTAGAACGGTATAACATGCATTTTTATGCAGAAGGCATTGATATTCTTCAACGAGTTCGAAAATCTTCTGTACGAGTATTATAGGTACATTATTTTTTGTAATTTTTGCATTGAAAAATTTTAGTTGGCAAAACTGTTTTTTGTATCGCAATTTTGACAGTTGATAGCCTTCGTGACAGGAGAGTTCAGAGTACCATCATAATATAAATGAAATATATCCATGAAATCTTTCTGAAACTAAGATAGATATTCCTGCACTATTTCGTTCTACCAGGTTGACAAAATGGACGTATTTGCCAAAGAATAAGAGAAAAAAGAATTTCCAAAGTACTTCGCCCTTCAGTCTCATGTGACATTTCGGTTTTTGAACTGGTTATGACAAAATTTTGATTAAGAAATCAAAGAAAATTGAACATTAAAAATACCTATTCCAAACAGTCCTAATTATAAATGATTACAAAACAATGTGCCATAACTGCCATACCATAACTTGAGAACTGTGAAGGGAACAACATAATGATGATGTTTTTTTATCGATTATTCAACTCGATAATCATAAAAATGCCGAATCAGCATTCACTACCGGAACTAGTGAATGTCTCAAAAATAATACAGATCCTACTATCCTGAACGAAGATTGCTGTTATGAAAAATTGATCGGAAAATAACTAGCGTATTGAAGAAGACTGAATTGCAAAAAGTAATTTTCTGAAAAATTTCGTTGTAAACAATGCGAAAAGAAATCTAGATAGGTACGTTCCAAAATGACATTATTTCAAAATTAGCTCGTTCTTGTTCTGTGGTCCACCGAATTATATCGTACCGACAGAAAATTCTCGAGTACCGAAAAAGTCACATTACTCAAATGACCCTATAACAGAAGGAGAAAATCACAACACTCACTTGTTGAGCGCCTTCTTGCCCTTGTCTTTTCTGTACTTGGCAACGCACATCTCGGAGACAGGTACTTCTTTCGGAAAAACCACTTTCACACAAATGTCTAAATATTTTAAGTCACTTTTCACAAAATCACCCTGTTCGCAATATTGTGTAACAATAAACAAAATCGGCAAAATTCAGTTAAACACGCTCTGCAGCATTCACTTCAAAACGAAATACTATCTGACGTGCCGGCACGTTGCTCTTTGGTTTTATACGACGCATAGAGCAGGGTAGGAGAAGGGGAATTCCGTGGGCTTCATTCATGGAAGAGCCGAAGAAGAAACGTACAGCGTTGCCACGTTTCGTAATTTGCCGTTTCATGTACGTATTCAAAATTGAATCTCGTACATTATCAATCATAGATCATGATTATAATATATGTAATTTTTGGGGGAAGGGAACTGAAGTTGATCTTTTTTAAATTGTTGTCAGCCCTTCTTACATTCTAACTAGTATAATCAATTACATTCTACAGTATCGACTATTGATGCTATCTATATTTTTTGTTGTAAATAATAGCAGGTATAGTCAGTCTAAAACAAGATACAGAATGAGTATTGGAATTGCCTTCTGCAACGAGTATTGTACGATATCTTCTCTATTTCAGTCAAGTTCAAATTCAATGACAAATTCCTAGTGACTTTTTAATTGTATCTTGGCAGTTGGTGTGACTGTATGTATTACGGAATTCGAACTGACGTATGAGAATTATTATACAGGATGTCCCTGATAACATAGAAAACATTTTAATGTGAGATAGAGAACACCTAGAGGATAAGTAAAAACCCCCATATATAGCATGTAGGCAAGAATTACACATTCTGATTTCCAGGGTGTTTTTCAAAATTGAATGGAAATTAAAACCACTTTATTGCCTGAACGGAATCACCGATTTATATGAAATTTGGGGTGAAGATATCTTTCATGTGGTTCGAGAAAACTGCGATCAAATTTGTTTTGCAAGACCGTATCACATAATTACGAGAGTATTACTAAGTTCGGGAAATCACCCTATACAGGGTGGGCAAAATTGGTGATACCTGAACTACAACTTAACCGTGAGAGATAGTTGAAAATGAATGACACGTTACGGTGGTCTTTTTTAGAAAAACTGATAATGCCATCAAGTGCATTCCTCTATTTTCTTTTATTTTCGAGTAATAGGACAAAATTGAAATTTGGGCGATTTCAACTTTGGCCATTATCTCCGTTTGTGTTTGTGCTAGGATGTTGAAATGAAAACATTATAGAGACACTTTTTTCATACCAATCCAGTAGCGTACTTTGTTTTTTCCCAAGAGGTTTCCTTGTTGAGCTATAACAATGAAGTTGTGTTTTTTCTTATAGAAACAATAGTTTGAAAAGGCTTAGAAAGAATCGCCATTTTTTCCCGTTTCAGAAATATATCATACATCAAACCTTGCCCTCAGATTCATTCAGATTTGAAAAATATAGTTTGTATGTGAAATTTTAATTATGGAGTATTAAGTAGGCTGAATCACAGAATAATATGTCTCTACGCATGGTGTCATTATTATTTTGCTATTGAATACTTGATTCAATTCTCCGTGGTTTGATCTCTGTTCAGAACAACTGTCAATTCGAAGTCATTATTGCCGCTAAAATAAAACATTTTAACATATCATATTTCTCGTAGTTTTCGAACATTTCCATATTGCCGGCAATAATGAATTTGAATTCTAATAATTGACAGTTGTTCTGAACAGAGATCAAACCACGGAGAATTGAATCAGGTATTCAATCGCAAAATAATAATGACACCATGCGTAGAGACATATTATTCTGTGATTCAGCCTCTCTTAATACTCAATATTTCAAATTTCAAATACAAACTATATTTTGCATGATATCTGAAAGAATCCGAGGGCGATGTATGATGTATGATATATTTCTGAAACTGGAAAAAATGGTGATTCTTTCTGAGCCATTTTAAACTATTGTTTTCATAAAAAAAACACAACTTTATGTTATAGCTCAGCAGGGAAGTCTCTTCAGAAAAAACAAAGTACGCTTCTGGATTGCTATTAAAAAAGTGTCTGTATAATGTTTTCATTTCAACATCCTAGCACAAACAGAAACGGGGATAATGGCCAAAGTTTAAATCACCCAAATTTCAATTTAGGCCTATAACTCGAAAACAAAAGAAGATAGAGGAATCCAGTTGATGGCATTAATAGTTGTTCTAAAAAAGACCACCGTAACGAGTCATTCATTTTCCTCTATCTCTCAAGGTTAAAAAGTTGTAGTTCAAGTATCACCAATTTTGCCCACCATATGTACAATGAATTTCATGATTTTTTCGATTTATGTGTAAAGTGTATTCAATACACCTCTTAACATTACAAGGCACTATCAAGGTTGCCGAGGACTGAAACGAGTATTAGACAATATTTTTTCTATTTCAGTCAACCTTTGTGAAATATTCTCGAAATTCAATGAAAAATTCAGATAGTATATCCTAGTGACTTTTGTATTGAATCTTGGCAGTTGGTGTAACTGTTACGAAAATTGACAGATTACGGATTTTGAATTGACGTGTGTTGAAAATTGATAGGACCGGAAGTCAGAGTTGACAACCACAAAACGAGAAATATAACTGTTAACAATGCAACGATACTGAAATAGAGAAAATATAATACGCTCAAATGTCGAATCCCCCATACTAAGCATTCTCCTATATATCGAGTATCGAGTTCGAGTTTATTATCATATTCTTTCTCGTTACATTATATCATTACGGAATTTATAGCGGGAATAAACGAAATCGAAATGGCAACGCTGGAAATGCTCTACGAGCTGTTCCGCTTAGTCACGGCGGGATAATCTTTTCAGGAATTCCAGAAATTCCATCTGAAAGACCACGCTTCTATAAAGTGTGGGACGCCGATATGTTTGTTGATCGGGTTCTCACAATAATCCCAGGATTCACGATGCATACAGCATGTGAGTGGTAAGTTTCAACTTGAATAATACGTTGGGAAAAGTTATTTTCGTAACGAATGCTGAAAGTGGTAATTTCCCGAACGAGTTTGGAACAATATTATTTTATTCTCTATTCAGTAACGTAATAAGTTCATTACAGTATTGAAAGCACTGCTGTAATGAACTCATCGAAGCATATTGTTTTCAGTTAAATTTTCGTTTTGTGGTTGTCAACTCTGACTTCCGATCCTATCAATTTTCAACACACGTCAATTCAAATCCAGTAATCTGTCAAATTTCGTAACAGTCACACCAACTGCCAAGATACAATACAAAAGTGACTAAAATGTATAATCTGAATTATTATTTGAATTTCGAGAGTATTTCACAAAACTTGACTGACTTAGAGAAATTATCGTCGAATACTCGTTGCAGAAGGCATTTCCAACACTCATGCTTTTGGAAACTTGTTCCTTCGTCGCTCGTTTTCAAATTTCGCATTCGTTTTCGAATAGGAGCATTCTGTAACTTGTTTTAGGATATTCAGTTCTCGTAACAAATGTGTAAGGAACAATATTTTTTTACAAGTGCATGAAATAAATTGAAACTCAAAAGCTAATAAAAATACTGTATTAATTGAGAAGAAAAGAGACTAACAGCATACAAAAATAAATTTTAGTAAGGAAGCTACGTCGGTTTTTTTTCAGGAATGTAGAAGTGTAATAAAAAAATGTATTTCAACAACATATTTTCAATCACGAAATATCATTTTGGTGGCATTCACCGTTTAGCAGATATGTGGAGAAATTTTTTCAATTCTATAAACTTTGGAATCACTTTTGTGGAATTTGCATTTTGAGCCATTAGGTTATTTATCAAACTATACTCATTTTTCAATGTATATCACACTGTATATGTAGGTACATACTTCTGAACCAAATATTTAACATTTCATATCGTCTTGTTTTACCTAAAATTGCAAATATTAAATAGGCATCAATGACAACAGTTCAGTTGAAGGTAAATTTGATATAATTTTTTCTTCTACCTTTGGTAAAATTCTGGATGTTATATTCTTTTTGTATTGTTGAACTATTAACAATAAAGGTGTTGATTTTAACGATCAACATGGATATCTTAAATCAATTCTAAACGTTTTTTCAATGGTACCGAAGAAGTTCTAGAACATTCGGAAGTACCAAAGGTATAGAGGCTTAAGAAGACAATTAGTATCTACGTTGGGAGAAAGTGTGGTCACTTCATCACAAAAGAGTTATTTCCTTATCTTGTTCCTAGAACTGCAACTGATTGTGGAGTAGAAAAAGGCCGCCTTTAGGTTTTATGAAGACGTACAATAAATCTTTCAAATAAAATAAAATGAAACGGCCACTTTTACCTGAAAATTATGTTTCAGTTTTGAAATGAGTGGTCAATTTTAAATCGGTTTGATTTAACTATTCATCATTTTTTGCTTGGTCAAATATTATGTTCTGAAATGTTTTTGAATAATTATCTTTAAATTTCGTAAATTTTTCCACTACGATATTTTTCTATTTTCAAATTTACATTTCAAGTTAGTAGGAAGAATAAACAGTGTATATAAAAGATGATATTTAAATATTTCATCTGCATTTCTCTACAGTTTCATCACTTTAAAAGTCCCTACACTGGTTTTTTCTGAGTGTTTTTCATTTTCGTAATTTTCCAGGAAATCTGAAGAATTTTCGTGAAAAAAAGGACAGCGCAAATGTAGCATCAATTTTTCCAATTATTCATGAAAAGAAAAAAGTGTTGGGCTGTCTTTTTTTTCAATTTTGATGTTTCGGGAAACTAGACAGATTTCCGGAAAAATTCCAACAGCACAACTCATGTACAGGGTGCCCAAAATTGGTGATACTTGAACTACAACTTTTTAACCGTGGGAGATAGAGGAAAATGAATGACACTTTAGAGTCTTTTTGGTCTTTTTAGAGAAACTGATAATGATGATGAAAAGAAAAAAGTGTTGGGCTGTCTTTTTTTTTTTCAATTTTGATGTTTCGGGAAACTAGACAGATTTTCGGAAAAATTCCAACAGCACAACTCATGTACAGGGTGCCCAAAATTTGTGATACTTGAACTACAACTTTTTAACCGTGGGAGATGGAGGAAGATGAATGACACTTTAGAGTCTTTTTGGTCTTTTTAGAGAAACTGATAATGATGTTGAAATGAAAACATTATACAGGCACTTTTTTATAGCAATCCAGCAAGCGAACTTTGTTTTTTTCCAAGAGGTTTCCTTGCTGAGCTATAACATTAAGTTGTGTTTTTCAATAGTTTGAAATGGTTTAGAAGGAATCGCTACTGGATTACTATGATGTATAATGTTTTATTCATTTTGACATCCTAGCACGCAAACAGAAACGGAGATAATGGCCAAAGATCAAATCGCCCAAATTTCAGTTTTGGCCTACAATTCGAAAACAAAAGAAGATAGAAGAATACAGTTGATGCCATTATCAATTTCTCTAAAAGAAGACCACCGTACCGTGTCATTCATTTTCCTCCATCTCTCACAGTTAAAAAGTTGTAGTCAAAGTATCATCAATTTTGCTCAATCCTTATTCAAGTCGTGGTTGCAGTTTTCAAGGTACTACTACGAACAAGTACATTGCTAAACAGGAAATTGTGAATTTTAGATTGTGCATGATCTTATACAATTTTCTTTCATTCAAATGTATAATTTCTATGGTTCCAACCGAGACAAGCATAGAGATAGTATAAGAGGAGGAGCGATTTCGTAACTAAAACGGGACCAGGTCCGCCACATTGGTACGACACATTTGTCAAGCGGTCGTTAACCCTGATGTTTCGTGTTCGGTTGTGAGTTTTGTGAAAATTATTTATATTTGAAGGACAATCTTTGTAGAACTAATTGAACAAAATGGTTTCTTGTGCTGTGCGAAGTTGCTGTACCCGGGATGGCGTGGATAAGAAGAAATCATCAGGAATTACATTTCATAGGTTAATATCAACAATGTACAGGGTCGGTTTAAGTAGATTTGATGTCTGATACTAGGAATTCCTTTTTATATTCATTTAGAGATTTGAAGAATAAAAAGGGTCTTCAATACCCTTCAGAGGATGTCATCAAAATTTGCTTAAAGACCGAAAAAATCATGGAGCGAGAAATCATTAAAGCTGGTCAAAACTGTGTTTCAATTGCAACTATTAATAATAAGATATTTAATGAATTTGTTTCATCAAACATCTTCTCATTTTTAATTGATCACAATTTTGATCAGTTTTTTGGATAATCATCGATTATTATTGATCAGAAGCATAATAAAGAAATATTACAATATAAGAATGATTTCTCTCTTCAAGTATAAAGTTGACAAATCAACTAGTATTAGGCACCAAAATAACAAAATTGTACTGTTTAAGGGACAGTAAAACTGTTTATTGGGTAAAATTTTTGTTTGTGAAAGGAAAACTCAGTTATTGAATATGAGAGAATGTTTGGAACATTCAAATATTTATAAGATTTGATGTAAAAGTTTCCTGTCATCATATAAATTGGAAATATAATTTTTTTTAACTAGGTGTACATATTTTAATATATATGTATGTATATGCATATTATATAATTTTTTATATTCATCATTTATATTTTAAATAAATTTTTCACCTTATACAAAATCTGCACTTTGCCTATCATTATACGAGAACCTACCATTCGAGAAAGTAATATCTACTCGTGTATATATCCTTGAAACCAAAGGAAGGGTAGGTATTCTATAATAAAAAATCTAGCTGTTATTAATATAAGGAAAAAATTGTTGATCTTCCACCTATACAAATTGAGTCATGATGGAAGAAGTAGCTCAATATTTGAAGGAACGTTAACGAGTACAACTTCCAAAGATGTTATTGAATATCAGTAGTTGTTTCTGCTAATTAAAAAAGACAAAATTCCCTTAACATTAGAAAAACTCAGAAGAATTCAATCTCCATTAAAAATGTTCTCAAAATGAAATAAGTATTGTTTTAGTTTATAAACTGTTGAAATTCATTTTTATTTTATGAATGTTAAAAATCATGATGTTTATTCAGCTTCATCCATAAATTAGCCTGTAATTTATTTACTCCGACCCTGTCCAATTTGTGGTTCTGTGGCCGAAACCGCCACATTGGTACGACACTTTGCCCCGCCCAGTGTACCCGTTTTATGTGGAAATCGTTGAATGCAACAGCGTCTCCTTCTATACTATCTCTATGGAGACAAGGAAGAGGAAGGCCAAAATTGTCAAGCAAGCTAGTTGTCAATTTTTGTTTCTCTATGACCAATAATAATCCACAGAATATCTATCCTTACCTAAGGATAGATATTCTGTGGTTGAAGGATTTATCTTTTCTATGACATAACCTTTAAATTGGTTTCTGTTTTGAAAAACATTTCACACATCCACAGGTGCAAAAATGCCGACCATTGGTATAAAAAGAGACATTTTATTCAAGGAGCTCGGTACGAAATATGACGACGATGAATTCGCGAAGCTCTGTTTTCAGTTTGGATTAGAACTGGATGAAATAACTACTGAGAAACGTATGGCCAGCAAAGAACTCGGCCAAGTCGATGCTTCTATTGATGAATCGGAGGAAATCATTTACAAAATTGATATTCCTGCCAACCGTTATGATTTGCTTTGTCTGGAAGGGTTAGTTTTGGGTCTTAAAATATTTTTGGGACAAATATCGCCTCCTGTATTCAAAGCAACGAAACCCGTAGAAGGCAGTGTTATTCAGATGAAAGTCTTACCAAATACTGCTAAAATACGACCGTACGTCGTGGCTGCAGTATTGAGGGATTTATACTTCACGAAAGAAAGTTACGATAGTTTTATTGATTTGCAAGATAAGTTGCACCAAAATATATGCCGAAAGCGTTCGTTGGTATCTATTGGAACTCACGATTTAGACACTTTACAACCTCCTTTCATATATGACGCTAAACCACCGAAAGATATCAAATTTATCCCTTTGAATCATGATAAAGAATTGGATGCTAATGGTGTAATGGAACTATATTCTTCCCATGTTCAGCTGAAACAGTACTTGCATATTATTAAAGATAGTCCAGTATATCCAGTTATATACGATAAAAATGGAGTTATCTTGAGTTTGCCTCCTATTATTAACGGGAACCACTCGAAAATAACATTGAATACGAAAAATGTTTTTATTGAAGTGACAGCAACTGATTTGACCAAAGCAAACATTGTTCTAGACACTCTAATTTGTATGTTTAGTCAATATTGTAAAAACAAGTATACTTCCGAGTATTGTGAAGTTATTTATCCTGATGGGGCAAGCCATTTATATCCGCAACTTGCTTATAGGGAGGAAAATGTTCTAGTTGAAAAGATTAACCAAATTATTGGTATAGAGGAAACAGGAAAGAGTATAGAACATCTCCTGTCTAAAATGTCCCTGACTTCAACTTTGAAAAGCGAGTCTGAATTGGAGGTTAAAATTCCGCCTACAAGACATGATGTGATCCATCCGTGTGATATTTATGAAGATGTTGCTATCGCTTATGGTTACAATAATATCGAAAGAGCGTTGCCTGGAACGAACACGATAGGAAATCAATTACCGATTAACAAACTGTCAGACCTACTGAGGAATGTTATTGCCCAAGCTGGGTTCACTGAAGCTTTAACATTCTCCCTGTGTTCAGAAGAAGATATATCGACGAAATTAGGACATGATAAAGTTCCTGCAGTCCATATTTCTAATCCTAAAACTCTTGAGTTTCAAGTTTGCCGAACAACTCTTCTACCTGGTATTTTAAAAACTATTGCTGCAAATAAAAAAATGCCTCTACCTCTGAAAATTTTCGAAGTTTCTGACGTTGTTTTGAAAGATTCGAAAGCTGAAGTTGGAGCGAGGAATGGGAGAAGAATGTGCGCAGTTAATTGTAACAAAAATGCCGGATTTGAAGTTGTGCATGGCTTACTTGATAGGGTAATGCTGTCTTTAGAAGTTCCTAGAGGCACTCAGGATTCCAAAAAGGGGTATTATCTGGTTAAATCGGATGATCCGACTTTTTTCCCTGGACGTTCGGCAGAGATAAGATGGAACGATAAAACTATTGGAAAAATTGGAGTTCTTCATCCAGATGTTTTAGTTAAGTTTGATTTGGTGAATCCTTGCTCAGCTGTTGAAATTGAAATAGAATCATTTTTATGAATGATGTCGAATAAAGTAATGAAATGAAGAAAGTTGCATTATCATTTTTTTTAAGTAAGCAAAGGCATATTTGCATCATTTTAATAAATCACTACGACAATTCATTGATAAATCAATTAAATTTGAGCTGGAGAAATTTCTGTTTTGTTTTTGTCGTTTTGCGTTTCACTGTATTTTGCAATATTGGATTATATTTGCCTTAGTATAAAAAATGCAATAAAATTAAAAAGTAAAATACACTCAGTAACATCAAAACATTTTTTAATCAAAATTTTAAAAAGAAACAATAACAATTTTTCTCCATAACTTAGTAATGAAAATTGGATATTTAGTAGTCAGATTAATAATTAATTCATTTTTGTTCTTTATCAGCTTCACTCTTTCCATAATCCAATACTTCAACGATACTTTCTTCTGTCTGGCTCCAAACAGGTTTTACACTCCTAGTTGGAAATCGTTTAATATTTTGACAAGTATCACAAGTCCATCTCACAATCTTCTTTTTTATTCTTACTTTGCAATTAATGCCTGGCAATAATAATGATTTACAAGCCTTGCAAATCCTCCTCTTCATGTCAACATCCCTGAAAATAATTCTGTTTAGAATAGAGATCATTTGATTTTCAATAAATATACATTCTCTGAACAGTCTTTTTTGCAACTTGGATCATAAGATTCGAACAGCTTTTAGAAAGCCTATCGTTTGCAGGGTTGGTTGCTGTGAGTTCGTTGGCAATCTGAAAATTTTTTATTTCATTAAAATGGCTTTTACATTTGAAAATATAAATGTATATATTTACTTGGTATAGATAATTTATTCTTTCCAAGCTCTCCTTCGCTGGACATTTTTTGGGTTTGCTCATTTTTGTTAGGAATAAAGCCTTGGAAATCTTTTAACTGTGTCTATATTGAATCTACTAAACTTTATAATGAGCAGTTGTTTCTGTATGTGGTTAAACAATAACAAATATTTGAATTTGCCATTAAATTTATTGGTTATCCACAGAGCTAAATTACAGTCCCTTTTGAAGGAAGGTCATCGAATCGACTGATTTCATTCCCTATAATCTGTTCTATGGACGTCTATGGAGTTAGGTTAGGATGTTATATGTATATTCGTGTTCTGTGATGTTATAACCTATTGGCGAATCCAACTACCGTTGAGGGCGCTGTAAATACTTGTTTTCTAGGTTCGAAATTTAGCCACCAGCTTGAGTGGCGCTAGGGGTTTTTTTGTAAATTTTTGAATGACAACGGATATTTATACCATTTTGTGAAATAAATGAATAGATTTTCACTTTAAGAGTGATTTAAAGGCTTTTTAAGATGGTAGTGTGTGTTAATGCATTTCTGATTGTACATTAAGTGTGGTGAATTCAGAAGAACAACTCGTTTTCACTACGAATGATGAAAAAATTTTATGCAAATATGTTTAAATTACTTGTAAGAACAATTATTTGGTCAAATGAATATGTATTACACTTGTTGGGATTACTCAAATGACGTAGAATAATATATTTGGAAGTATTTCCTAGATCCATGAGATTCTGCAGAATTCGTAAATAAATGGTACTACCTCGAAATGATATCCAATTGAAGCAGAATCATTCGTGCTGCACACAGGTTCAGATGAATCTGTTGAATTTGGAATCATACGACTTCATTGTCTATTAAAGTTTTCCCAAATCATTTTTGAAAGTGGGTGCTCCCTTTCATGAAGATTACGAACAAAATTTGATCAAGAACATTTCATTTAATCATTTCTTCAATCATATGTAGCAAAATGAATAAACGATTCTGAAATTTTTTCCAGTCTTTATTTGTGTTTTGTTTGTGATTTTAAAATGAAAATTGTATATTGGTCGGTTTCACAAAACTTTGTTTGTACCGTTTAATTAATTGAAGTCACTGTGATTCGATTGGTTCTAATTTACGTAAGGTTTTTCAATCACACAATTAAAGTTTTGTGAAACCGACCCTAAATCTTTCATCACACAATATTAAGATAACAATCAAATATAGATAAAATATTTGTTTACAATGGAAAATTTGCCAGAGATGATACAAAAAATTAGGAGAGATGTATGTAATTGCCAAGTCAAAGTGAAACGACTGAAACAAAATGCTGACATAAACATAGAACAAACCTTTGAGAATATATAAAAACTTAAAAAATTTTAATTGTTTGAAAACTAATGATCTTCCAAACTAAGCGTTTGCAAATTCAGTCAGAGATTCAATTCTTTCTCATTTTTGAAGGCATTAACAAAATTTCACATCAAATCACCAGTGTTCACTTGTCCCATTGTCTTTGGATATTTCCACTGCATTTTCAAATGTCAGATTGCATTTTGAATAGCACATGCACAGCAGATTGTTCCTCTTTACTCAAAGCAGACAATATTGCAGCATTTTTTTCTTTGATTTACACACCACTTTCAAAATCATAGAAATGAGTACAATGAGTTGTTGATTGAGAAATTATATGTTTAGCCCTAAGAGTATCATTCCTGGATTCTCTCCTCAATTTATGTTGGGCCATACAAGCCCTATTCATTTCTTCTGGATATTAACTACGTTGCAAGTTTCGAGAAGTCACAGCAGTAGCTTTAAGCTCAGGAGCTTCCATTTGCTGAAATTTTGAACCTGAAAAGATAAACAAACTATTATGAAATATTCACAAAATTCTTTACAACAGACCTATGGCAAGGTTATCAATCTGAAAATGAAGAGATGAAACAAACATTTTTCCCATCTTCAATCTTCTCACCCAAGCCTCTCTTTTTTCAATATATCAACGGCATTATAATTCATTCACTCAGAATGAAAATATTATTCCACTGGCCAATATTCAGATGAATCTT